>PITA01005223.1:0-69854 GCA_004023965.1 Spilogale gracilis | reverse complement strand
CGGATTCTAAGCAGGGAAAGCCCCTCTGGGCTTTCATTCACATTCACAGGTACTTCCACCAGAATTTCTGGTGGCTTGGGCATGGAGGGAAGGGCGGATCATGCGCAGTCCCCGACACAGAGTTTCTGATTTAACTGGGCTGGTGTGGCCTGAATATCTGGGTTTTTACATTTGGGGCAGATGATTCCAACGAGTAGCCCAAGTTGAAGACCCTGACTATTAATGGCAGTCATGTCTCATAGAGTCACAGGCCAGGAACTAAACTGAGCCCTTTGGAAGCAGGAGCAGAAAGTAAAACCCAACACCAGCTAAAGGCTTCGAGAACATTTTATTTCGTTGTTGGTTGCAGTTGCCTCCTTCATAACCTATCACTGCTATGATTGTTAAATAAGACACACTTCTCCACACTCAGCCTCTGAGGTGTTATATCTGGTGGTCATTATTCAAATGGAGAGCTGGTTTTATTTTCTAGTTTATTCTTTTCTTAGGTGGATACTCTGGGGCGTGGGGAGCTGGAGCTGTTGCAAGGAAATTGCATGAAATTTCGTCAGATCCTTGATATTCACACCTACATTTCAGGAATTGATTTTTTTTTTCGTTGTGTCTAAGAATTTAACATGCGTTGTGTTTCCAGTAGTTCCGATCTGATTTTGTCTAATTTCCAGGGTCAGTAGAAAAGTTGTTCTCTTTCAGCTGTCCTACCAAGGCACCCAGAGGAGCTGGAGGCAGGCTGGTGGGCCTGGGGTTCTAGTAGGTGTAGGAGGCTGTGAAGAGGGACTGAGTAGAAGCAGCACCAGAAGAGCCCGTGTGAACATACCGTCCTTGGGCTGCCTGGCAGTTAGCCTAGAAAACAAGGGTGAGAGAGGACGAGGGGTTAGAGCAAACGTGGCCCTGAACTTGACCCTCCCGCCCTCATTTGAAACCAGCTCCACCTGCATCTGGATTTCTCTCTCCTTACAGTGGTTTTGCTAAATACTGGTGCTGGTAGTATTCCTTGCCTTCTATAGTACATCATCTCCTTTTTTATCCCAGTTTTCTGAGCCTCTCTCGGGCAAGCTGAAGTTTGTTTCAGTTACTGAGACAGTTTCTTTTTACTACCAACAGTATTGCAAGAACCGTGTTAGAAACTGAAGCTGAGAAACTTCTCATTGACACAGTGATAAGGCAATGCATGTTTCAAGTGGAGAAGCTTGCAGTTTGCTAGGAAATGCA
Organism: Spilogale gracilis; assembly: GCA_004023965.1. Taxonomy (NCBI): domain Eukaryota; kingdom Metazoa; phylum Chordata; class Mammalia; order Carnivora; family Mephitidae; genus Spilogale; species Spilogale gracilis. The sequence goes on along the minus strand of PITA01005223.1, from coordinate 68,642 downwards.
CCAGACATTATGCTGGGCAAGGTACAGCCAGAGGCACAAAACAGCAAATTTTAAAAATTCTTTTTAAAAAAAATTTCCATTTTCCACTTATATTTGCCCACAAGATTATATCCTTTGTTGTAGCTGTAATCGTATTATCATTTGATTCCTTATGTAAATTCCAATTAAAGGGGAGTTCAGAATGACAAAACCTGCCATAATAATACGTGCGTGCCACTGAACGGTACCATGTCTTCAAGTTCCTATTGCTATCATTTTGCTCTCACCACAACTTATTTCTACATCAACAGTGATTTTCTTTTTTTTTCTTTTTTTTAAAGATTTTATTTATTTATTTGACAGAGAGAAATACAGCCAGAGAAGGAACACAAGCAGGGGGAGTGAGAGAGGGAGAAGCAGGCTTCCCGCCGAGCAGAGAGCCCCCCCATGCAGGGCTCGATCCCAGGTCCCCGGGATCATAACCTGCGCCGAAGGCAGTTGCCTAACCAACTGAGCCACCCAGGTGCCCCTCAACAGTGATTTTCAAAGCGTGTTGCACGGACCTCAGCTCTTCTTAGAAATGGCAATTCTCTGGTTTGATCCCAGACCTTCTCAAGGAGAAGAGAGGGGAGGCTTCAGGAGCTGGGGCCCAGAATCTGTTTTCACCTGCGGAAAGGAGCTCAGCTTCCCTTCTTTTGTATGAATGACTCTTCTGGCCTTCCTTTCATAATCCCTCCTATCTTATTAGCCATTATGTCCCCGCCCCCTCATCAGCTACACCCCAGCACGACCACAACCAGCTCTCCATCCTAACAAAGTAAGGCACTACCTCCAGCATCTTACCCCTTCTCTTATGCCCCTGAGACGGCTTCTAAGTTTCTCTGGGGTCTGCCTTCCCTTTAGCTCCTCCTTACCCAACTTCTGGTTACACTTGCTTGATTCCCTGCCCAGCCTCCTCTGTGATCAGCAAGCCGAATACAAGGATTGCTCAAATTCAGCACTCTTCTGTCTCCCTACTGAACTTTTATTCTTCTATTTTATTTCCCATTTAGATTGATCTAGATCTTTCTGCATGATTAAGAGAGCTATTAGGAAAATTGAGGATCTACGTTAATGCGCCACAAACTCCCGCTCATTTCAGCTGCACCTTGCCTGTTGCTTAGCCATTCTGGCTGCTGAGTGTCCTAGTGGACTATTCAACAGCTGTCCTGGGCTTCCCTGCTGTGAAGTCGGAAATCTCCATTCCCTTATCGCCCTTAACAGATGCCCTCGACTGTAATCAGCTGCCATATCCCTTCACCTCTATGGACCTGATTCCAGACCCATTTTTTTTTCTTCTTTTTCTTTCCTCCTTTTTGAGACCAGCTCTGGCACCTGCATTTAATAGTCTCACACATCCTATTTCTTCTAACTCCTTGTCCTCGAAATTATCCCCAGTGTCCTCATCTTCAATCTCTCCTCTGGCTCTTTTGGCTTTACATTTAATTCCTTTATTTTTTCTATTATGTTCAGTTGGCCAACATATACTACATCATTAGTTTTTGATGTAGTGCTCAACAATTTATTAGCTGTGTATAACACCCAGTGCTCATCACCACACGTGCCTTCCTTAATACCCATCACCCTTTTGCTTTACATTTAAACATGCCCGTCTGTCTCCTATTTGGCTAAACTCTAAGCTCTCTGAAGTCAGTATCTGTGTCCCTTGTGCACCCCAGTCCTTGGCTCACGGTAGATATTCAAAAAGTAATGGTTACTGACTGAAAAAAGTCCTTTTCTGTCCTCATTTCTCCTGGTCCTTTCTGGGCCTTTTCCTGACAGTTTTCTCGAATGGGCACCTTTGCTCTTCCCCCTCTGCTGAAACTGTTGTGATGAGGGTCACCAGCAGGCTCCCATATGCCAACCTCAGCTTTTTCTCAGCTTTTATTCTGAATCTCCTACATTACAACTGACCCCCTTGAAACTTGTTTCTATTTGTTCCCAGGATCCTTGACACAAACTATCTCATTACTGCTGCTTGTCCTAGTGGCTTTCTTCGAATTCTTCCTAAAATGAAAGGTGCTCTGGTTCAGTCCATGGCCCTGTTCTCTTCCCTCTCAAGTGTCTCTGTGGAGATTGTGTACTGTCTACTGTCATCAGCCATAGTCTAGTGCAGATCATTCACAACTCTCCCCAACCCCTACCTTCCTACTGAGCTCTAAAGCTACTTTTCCAAATATCCAGTACACACTATCTGAAGATAATGTCATGGCCCAAAGAAAACAATGCTTCCCCAGGTAAGAGAGCCAGGCTCCTGGTATCCACTTAATCAAGTAGTAGCATCTTAGGTCCCCTGGGTGGCTCAGTCAGTTGAGTGTCTGACTCTTGATTTCAGCTCAGATTGTGATTTCAGGGTGGTGGGATCCAGCCCAGCACTCGATTCTGTGCTTAGAAGGGAGTGTGTTGGAGATTTGGAGATTCTCTCTCTCCCTCCCCCACTGCCCCTCTCCCTGCCCACGTTCCCTCTCTCTCTCTAAAATAATTAAATAAAATGTGGGTGTGTTTTTTTTTTAAAGGACTCGCATCTTACCAGGGCCCGCTTCATGAAAGCCTCCTGGGTTGCCTTCTTGTTGGCAGCCTTGCCACCCCAGGCAGCCAGTGCGCTGGCCTGCAGGGCCCGTCCGTAGGAGAAACTCAGCTTCCAAGGCTTTGGTAGAGGGCAGAGGTTGATAGCATTGAGGTTGAGCGTCGCGTCCTCTTCACTCATGCCACCAGACAAGAAACAGATGCCTGGGAGACAAGAAGCCATTGCACTCTACTATTCTCAGCTTCTCCCAGCTTGAGAAAAGCAAGCCAGGAGACTGAAAGAAATAGAATGCCTCCATTCTCTCTCTACTCGATTTGCATCGAACTGGGTTGGAAAAACTAGTTTGCTTTTGCCAAGGTTAGCTGGGCTAAGGAGAGAAGGGCTGTAATAAATCCAGAGGGTGGTGAACTATTGAGGAAATCAATGGGCCATGTGCCTTTGGACAGACTCAGGCTAATGTAGTATCGTGGAGTGTGAGGAGAAGCGCTGGCCACCTGTGAGATACAGAGGTCTGTTTCTGGATACAAGACTCCCAGGACAACACCAATTCTGGTGGAACTCCTTCACAGGATAAGGGCTAAGACTTCAAGTCAGAGAAGAAGGAAAGACTTACCAGGAACAGCTGCAGGAACGGTCCGGTGGAGAGCTGTGACGGTGGCCATAGCCACCTGCTCGGGCGTATACTTTTTGGTGCAGGCGTGTCCAGCAGTCACCATGTTGGGCTTCAGCAGGGTGCCCTCCAGGTAAACGTGATGGTCATTCAGGGCCTTGTAGACAGCAGCCAGGACCTGAGGGACAAGACCTCCAAAAGGTGAAACCCAGAGCCAGCCTGAGCTTGGCACTTCTAGGTTGTGGGATGAGAGACAAAGGAATCCTCCTAGGCAGCTTGGCCAGTGTCCCCTACCAGTCCCTAGTCCTCATCAGGACAATGCACAGGCAACTGCAAGCCACAGCCACTGAGCACAGCCACGCGGGCCTGGCCCCACCTCTCCCACTCTACTCCCTGCAGGGACAGGTGGCATGGCTTTGCTTCCAGGAGCCCCTTCACTCCTTCCTTCCCATCACTCCTTTTAGGCAATTGAGCCTGGATTGATGTAGCTAGCTGGGACATCTAAATTGGCCTCCACTCTCCATCCCCATAGAAGCTGAGTAGTCGTAAAAACATACATTTGAGAGACAGAAGCACTTTCAGACCTCATCTCATTCCACCTACGTATGCAAGTGGAGAAAGTGAAATCAGGTTGCTTTGCAAATAGGAACAAAGTACCTTCTAATTACATCTTGTCATGTGAGTCTCACCTTACTTCTAAATTTCTTTGTTCACATGTCATGTAACAGATCCCAAAAGATAACAGGATTTACCCAAAGCCCCACAGCTGGGAACATGGATTGTCAAATCCAAGTCTTGGTACTGCAAATCCTGTGCTTTTTCCATAGGAGAATCGCATTGTGCCAAAAGAGTAGAAGGTTTGATAAGTATCCCCTTCCCTTCTCAAAGCTGCATAATAATTCCAACTGAAGAATATCTCATATATAATAGCTGATATATGTTAACTAATAGCTTTTACTGAAAAATAAGATATTTCAACTGGAATTGGGACATTTATATTTAAGACTTACCTTCTCAGAAACGTACTGGCAGTGTTCCAAGTCATGGTCTCCATCAGGAATGACCTCTGGTTCAACAATGGGTACCAGCCCATTCTAAAGAGGAAAAAGGAGGAGATAAAGTGCAGCTCTGCTCACTGTGATCCTTTCCTTGAGATATTTGATGGTTGCAATTGGTATAAAATGAAACCCTTATAGAGAAATGCCATCCGCTAACTTAAAGGCAGTGCAAATAAATGTAATGGCATCTCTAGTGAGCCTTTGTAGCTTCACCAAAAAGAACAGTAGGTTAAAAAAAAAAAAAAGTTCCCCTGAGAGTGCATAAAATAATGCAAATCCTTAATTTCTATAGAAACAGAATAGTCCAGAGACTATTCTAACTACTTCAGAGCCTAGCTGTCACCTTTTTAGGGAAGTCAAACTTAAATCAGTAAGAAGGGTGTCCCTTGTGTGGGTTAATTAAGGAATTAAGCACTGTGTACAGTTCTAATTGGAACTCTCCAGGTGCCCACAGCTCGGGTAACCTCAACATAGCACCCACACAAGAAAATCAGACTTAACTGGGATCCCAGAGACACTATGTTGGGAATTAGTGTAAGGTCACGATCCTCTGAGATATTATTTGGATTGAGGCTAAATCAGAGCTTTCACTCTCAAGCTAGGGATCTAAAATGATCATGTTTTAGATGTGACGGAGCATGAGTAAGCAGTGCCCTGGCCGTATGGGGCTGAATCACTCTTAAGGCCCAGCTTATAGAATTTTGGCAGAGGGCAGCCATTGATGGTCCTGGGCTTGTGGGGCCGAATCTTTCCCTACAACACTTTGCTATAGCAAAAGTGGTGGAAAATGGCACCAGGATATAGTGGTGAGATAAGGCTCGTGTACTTATAGTAAAATTGGAAAGAGAGGTTCTGAAGAAAGCTTTTTCTGACTGCTTTTTAACCCAAGGGGAAGGCAGAGCACCTGCTGACAGATGCTGGCATAGCGGGCCAGGGCATTGGCGTTTTCCTGGATGGCAAGGTTGGATGGGCACTGGTTGTCAATCCTCAGCACAGCACGCCATTTCCCAAAGTCAGCGCCATCTTTCTTGTACTGGGCACAGCGCTCAGAAAGGCCATCAAGCCCTGCCAGTCACAAAAGAGAGAAAGGCTTCTTTGCACCCATGTCCCTGATCCATGGGGCCACTGTTAAAGTGAAGGAATTCTTCCTTGCCTTACTTTTCAGTCAGCAGAACTTAAGGACTGAAAACATCCAGGCAAGTAAACCATTAATCCCAATACTAAGCCCAAATGAGAGCTTTATACTTAAGAAAAACAGAGGGAATTAATATTTGCTTAGTATTTACTATGTTCCAGGCATGATTCTAGGGCATTTTGCATATGTTATCTCATTTAATTATCGTAACGATTCTAATAGTTAATGTTATACTTGTTTTACAGATGTGAAAACAGTCTCCTAGAGGTTACATGACTTTACCAAGTTTGCGTAACTAATGAGAAACAGAGCTGGGATTCAAATGTGGCTTAACTAACCTAATGCTGTGGTTCACGCTTGTCCGTTTGGGCAATGAAGGACCTTGAAAAATTGTCTAATTAGTGAATGACAGAACCAGGAGTCAAACCTTGGTGGGTCTGATCCCAAAACTTGGGACCTTTCCTCTTTTCTGCTGCTGGATTTTTCTCTAAAAATTATACTCTCGGGTACAGAATATCTTCTCTGTGCAAAGCACCATAGTGAGCACTTTCTGTTGTCTCATTTAATCCCCATGACTACTCCGCCAAGTAGACATTGTCATCCTATCTTAACTGACTCAGAACACGTATGTGACTAGCCCAAGATCACATAGGTATCGAATAGAGGAGCTAAGGTTGAAAAGCAGGTGTGTATGTGTGGCTCAAAGCCCAGGGTGAGATTCATATTTTGTTTTCCCTTCCTCACCTCTTTGCTTGCTTTCACTTCTAGTATTTACTAGCATGATTCATAGCAGCAGGTGATAGTCTTACCTTGAATGGTGGTTTCTTTGTTGGTTCCTGCAAGGGGGGCACCTCCCTGGTCTAACTGTGAATATAAATAATTAACAAGTAATTAGCAGGTGTGGGGGGCATGAAAACAAGAGCAGAGCCCTTGGTACTAATAGTTCTCATTTTTCACAAGCTGAGGAGTTGAAATAGGAAGGTGTATTGGGGGGGGAGCAGGGAGGGAGTGTGGGATGGGAGACACAATTAAATCTATAGCAGAAGGGAAGTACCTGGAAGGAAATATGCAAGAGTGTCAACACTAGGAGGATGGAAAGTATGGAAAGCAGAGGCCCGGAGCTTGGGAAGTAAGAAGTAATCTGGTAGTAGCTGGGATGCAGATGGGGCGCATAAGAGCAGCATCTTTTAACTTATTTGTTCGAGAGACATTTAGGGAGCACCGACACATGCCGACACAACATGATTCCAGGAAATCGAAAGAATAAAGATGCAGCCCCAACTCTCAGCAGAGCAGAGGCTGAGGTCATGAGCCCGAGAGGTAGACAGGCTGAGGTCATGAGCCCTGAAGTGACCCTGGCTTTGCCATGCTGTGGGCAACTTACGCTATGCCTTGTAAGCCTGTTTTCTCACCTCATCTCTTACATGAGGATAAGAACTGAACGGACCTCCAGAGGGGACGAGGGGGATTAAATGAGTGCTTGCAGTTGTAAACTCTCAACAGATACTAGTTTTCACTCCTGAGAAGTTCACGTAGTTTTGGAAGACTGAGTTTCAGGTGAACATTAAGTGGTTTAATCATAACAGTGATTGTGAACTAAATAACAATTATGTGACAGAAAGTGTTTTTAAAACTCCTTTTATCCTTGTAGGAGCCTCAGGAAGTAGGCACTACTGTCCCATTCTAGAAATGAGAAAATTGAGACCGCAGGAGATTGAGCACCTTGTAGAAAGAAGAAGTCACTGGCAGAAAAATCTAAGAAAGGGTTTGGCTCTCAGAGGCAGGCTGACGAGAGAAAAGAGAGCAAAGGACAACTAGATTCTGAGGGTGTGCGGAGCCTCTGCCCGGTGACTGGGCTGGGAGCTTGGCTGTGATGAGGCAGAAGGGAGACGGGAATGGAAGTGTTCACCTTGATTCCCACCACGATCCCCTTCTCCTTGAGGACGTTTCTGAACAGCTTTCCCTGGCTGTCCTTCTGGTAGAGGGTCTCATGGAACAGGATTACGCCCCCAATGCTTTGGTTGATGGAACTGTCCACGCTGAAAAGCATTTCTCGGAACTGTCGGCGGTTCTCCTCGGTGTTCTCCACCTTGATCCTCTGCAGGCGGTTTCCCATGGTGCCTAGGGTGGGCGCAGCTTGAGGAGCCAGCCAGGGCTCTACCGCCAGCCTCCTCCCCTCTAGGGACCCTCAGCAGATGGATGGCAAGACTCTCTTTTTTATCTAGATCTTTAAAGTTCCTATCTCCTTTTTCAGCTCCCAGGGGAAAGACCTTGGCTGCTGCCGGGATGCTGGACAGGAAGTGTGTGGACTGGCCGTGTCAGGGTCCGGGTGGAAGCCACCCCAGGTCCAAGTGTGTGTGTTAGGCCCTCAGGCCTCTCCCACCACCACCTCCCTGACCCAGGTCTAGCCCTCAATCTGACCAGATGTACACACAATAGAAGGGGGGGTAAGATGGGTTCTTGACTTCCCTGGCTTCTACCATTTTATAGGGAGCCAGGCAGGCCTGCCACTACCCTCCCCTGTGCCATCCTGGGCTTCTCTCAGCCATAAGCCCTTCTCTGTCCCAGATGCGGACACTTTCCTGCCCTCCCTGCCCTTCCCTAGCTGACCTTACACTGACTTTTCATTAGCAGCAGAGGTCTGTGTATCTGATCTCATTCTGGTCCCTGAGTTCTTTTTTTCTTTTTTCTTTTTTCTTTTTTTTTTTTAATTTGACAGACAGAAACACAGCTAGAGAGGAAACATGAGCAGGGGGAGTGAGAGAAGGAGAAGCAGGATTCCTGCCAAGCAGGGAGCCTGATGCGGCATTTGATTCCGGGACTTTGGGATCATGACCTGAGCCTAAGGCAGACGCTTAACTACTGAGCCACCCAGGCGCCCCTGGTTCCTGAGTTCTTGGCCTGGCAAGGGGCCTTGAAATGGAGGACTTCAGCCTCTTCTCTTGGTTTTCAGAAATCTTTCTTTTTTTTTTTTTTTTAAAGATTTTATTTATTTATTTGACAGAGAGAAACACAGCCAAGAGAGGAACACAAGCAGGAGGAGTGAGAGAGGGAGAAGCAGGCTTCCCGCCAAGCAGGGAGCCCGATGTGGGGCTCGATCCCAGGTCTCCAGGATCATGACCTGAGCCAAAGGCAGTCGCCCAGCCAACTGAGCCACCCAGGCACCCCAGGTTTTCAGAAATCTTTCTAATGGAACTACAGGACTCAAAATGTCACTGCTTGCTGGGTCTTTTGCTCCCACCCCTGTGTACCTTTACTCCTCTGAGAGGAAAAAGAATATAACTGTTGCCTATCTTGGCTAAGTTGTAGAATAAGAATACGCTTGTTTTATGATGTTACCTGCACTCACCTACAGACTCATCTGCAGCCAGGATCCCCTTCCCATTGGCAACAATGCGCTGGGCAATTTCGGAGAGCTCCTTCTTCTGTTCTGAGGTGAGGGCTGGAAATCGGTATGCCATGGTGACAGGTCTGGGAAAGAGAACAGAACTGCAGGTAGCTCAGACAGACTCATGAACAGGCAGGGAAGGTGCACAAACAAACCTCCTAGGCCATAACTGGATGAACAAATGAGGTCTGGCCTCCCTCCCAAAACCCTCCCCACCCGCATTCGCTTAAGTGGTTGCAGTTAACCATAGTGGATGAAGGTATGATGCCAGATTTCCTGGTCATCCTAAATAGCATGTCTTCTAGGAGACCTTTGGGCTCACTGATCCAGAGACTGAGCAGGCTCATTAGTGACCCACTCAAATCTGATGAACAGAGGGCACTGTGGTACTTGACTATCTCTCCTTGGCTTTCTGGTATCTTTGTATGCTCTGGATGACTTGAGGCCAGGACACTGGCTTTTAACCCTAGAGGCTTTTAACCTCTAGGGCCACCTCCCATTTTGTTCTGTTAGCCTGTGTTACTCTCTAAGTAGCAAGGTTGAGAGGAGAACCCACCATTTGGCCTTGCAGCTAACCTCCCTTAGCTTTGGGACATAGAGAGTATGGTGTGTAAGGCTCCTTTTTCTTATACTCAATGACTTATGACACCATTTGGGATAGATGGGGAAGATTTTCCCTAAGTGCCTCTAGGCTGGAGGCTCCCATGGACTCTAAGGAAGCCAAAGTTAAATGGTGACTCCTGCCCCAGTAATTCCCAGCTTCACTGCTCTAACAAGGAAGGAATCTGGTTTGAAGATCCCCTAGCCAAGCACCCTCCTCAGCAGTGGTCCCCTGAAAGGGATCATTGTTCTTGTTGGGCTGCCACTTTGGGCCAGTCTTGAAAATGCAAGCTCACAGAGATCTCATCTTGGATGTTAGAAAGAGTAATTTTGCATGTGTTGGGTTATCAAAGAAAAAAATGGTAGTAAAGACCATCTTGAGTGGTTTCCTATCCAATCCTATGACCTATTCTTTTTCCTTGTCTCCCCCTTTCATACACTCATCTGTAGGGTAGACATTCCATGCCTGCTTTCTACTTCCTGCAAGCTCAGGGACACCTCAGTTCTCATTTGATCCACTTAGCAATGAGATAACCAGGGCAACTAGTATCTTCATTAATTAATGAGCAAGCTAAGACTCAGAGAAGGTGACTGATTTGTCCAAGGTCTCAGCTATGATGAGGAAGACCTCCTCACCCAGTCCTGCCCCTCATGGCAAATCAATGTTCCTCATTCAAGGCAGGCTTGATATAAGAAGTGGATAGCTACAGAACAAATTCTTGAAAAAGTATCATTGGTATCATGGATGCCACTCTCAATTCAAGAAGAGTCCTCTTCTTAATCCAAAAGGCTGGAACCACAGAGCTGTCCCTGAGGAGAGGACAGGCTATTGGGCAATGATCTCTAGGTAAAATATTCTTCCAAGGCCACTCCTATCCGAGCCACGTGAAGATCATGTTTCCCCTTCATTACACATGAGTTCCCAATATCATGTCAGGGATTACTTGCTGTCAATCTGGTCACTAGATCTTTATGTAAAAAAAGCCAACCTGAAATTGGTGACCTTCAGGCCAAAGTGCAAATTTTCTCTCTTAGTTTAGGTAATTGCATAAAGGAATTCACAACTAAGAAACAAAGATATTTCCTTAATGAAACAAAGGGAAAACATAGCCCAATGATAGCAAATCACCATTAATGCCAATTGCTCTGCTAATTGCTTTACAAGTACTGTATAATTCAGTCCTCATGATAACCTCAAAAGGCAGCTGGGCTTCATCCACCACTACGACATAACAGATAAGGAAAGAACACGAGAGATTTTAATTATTTGTCCAAGGACTTTTAACTAATTATTTGTCCAAGGACTTTTAAGGCACAGAGTTGGGATAAGCTTAGGGCAGTACTCCCTCCTTCCAGGAAAGAGTGAACCTGATGAAAGGAATCAGTCTTTGGATGACTCTAGGTGACTCTAGATAACACCCCCAGAGTACTTGTTGAGGACACCCCAGAGTACCCCAAAATCCATGGGCTATGTGGCACATCATCTGCATACCATGGACGTCATCAATTCATAAACATCTCACACATTCATACAGGTTTTAGCTACTATGTCAGACAGACCTGGGTTCAAGGACCAGCTGTGCTTCCTCCTCACTGGGACAATGGACGAGTCAATAACTTCTCTGAGGCTTTGTTTACTGTAGAATAAATGGTGTTAATATGTGTTCTGAGTGTCTCATTGCCAAGTGGATCTACTGTGACCTGTGACCACCCTACACGTTGTAGTTGCTCAAAATATATTTGTCGAGTTAATTGCATGATAAGCATGAAGATGTTTTATAATGCATTATGAAAATGTTGGGTATTGGGGCGCCTGGGTGGCTCAGTTGTTAAGCTTCTTCCTTTGGCTCAGGTCATGATCCCACAGTCATGAAGCCCAACGTCAGGTTCCCTGCTCAGCGGGAAGCCTGCTTCTCCCTCTCCCACTCCCTCTGCTGTGTTCCCTCTCTCGCTGTGTCTCTTTCTGTCAAATAAATAAATAAAATCTTTAAGAAAAGAAAATGTTGTATATTACTATTTCTCTCTTTTTAAATTTTTTAAAAACGAATTACCATTACATTCCATGTTTCTATTTACTACCAAGCTAGTCTTTCAGTCTAAATGTGCCAACTCAACCAGAAAAACACAGAGAAAAGGTCAAATCAAACCAATACTGTTTATGGGAAGTTAAACTTCTACAGAGGGATTAAAGGTCTATACCACATCAGCACAAATGTTGCCCCTCTGTTAATCATAAAACAGGGTCACAGACCAATGTTCGTCCCTGGGAGACAGGAGGCCAGCTGGAAGTGGGTAACGGTAGAGAATGATTTCATGTTCCTAAGTCTCTGCTCACCAAGGTCTCAAGCCAATTTGATTTTAAAGTGTGATGGGAAGTTGTGCACATTATATTGTCAAGTAAAAAGGGGAAAAAACAAGTTTCAGAGAAGTATGTAATATATAATATCATGCTTAATTTAAAAAATGCTATAACATACTATTTGTACATCTAGCAGAGAATAACCACCCTGGGGGTTACCCGTGGGGCTTGGGATGGGATGGACTGACTCTCACATTTTACTTTTCAAATTTTTTGTAATGTTTGATTTCTCAAATAGGTTTATATGTGACATTATGCATTATACACAATATATTAACAGGAGATACACATACCAATCTGGGAAGAGGTTATGAGTATGAAAATACGAGAACAGAAGGCAATCACAGAAAAACGGCTGCAAATGACCTCAAGGATATCTGTAGCAACCTGCCAACTTTAAAGATGGGGAAACTGAGACTCAGAAGGACTCTGTGTGATGGCCCCTTCTAAACTGGGATGCTCTAGGATTGTAAACCACATCCCACTGGCTTATGACTCGGAATCCTTTTTCCAATCCCTTTCAGCAAAATAGCACATGAAACCTACAGTATGGGTCTTTCTGCCTTCTTTCAAGAAGTTTTGTGCAAGAAGAATGATTTGTAAAATATGAATATTTAACTCTTGGAGAAATATCATGGAATGGAGAGTCCATTCACTTCTCCAACGTGCAAGGCAGATGGGTTTTCAAGAGGATGTGAGGGGCTTGTGCGGTGAAAGCTTATGACCGCCAGGCACCATAAGATTTTGATACGCAGATGTGTGAAGATGCCCACACTTCATTACCCACGCCAGTGTCACAGGGACAAGGGCCGGGAGATGCCTTATGACAGCCCGGTGCCTTTGAACACACGTGAGGTAGCTCAGAAACAGAGCTGAGCGGCTCTCTCTTTTCGGATTACAGCAACTACCTTGCGTTTAGCACCTCGTGCTCTAGCGTGGGCCTGGGAGGTGCCCAGATGTGCCTTCACCAAGGAAGCTGGGGTTCGAGCCCCCCGATCCAAACTGGGGAGTGGAGCCCTAGGTAAGTATTTAGAGAGAAGCTTATTCTAAAAGGCAACCTATCCTCACAACATATCTATTTTTCAGAGAGTAGAGTCAATGGCCCAAAGGACATCAGCCCACACTTGACTCCAAATAACTTAAGCTGTAGGATCTTCAAAGTAGGAAATGTTATAGGGACTATCAAATGAATGGAAGTTGGACAGTTCATAATCCAATAAGGGCAGTGCTCTGTGGCCATTCCTCGCCTCTTCCGTGTTCTCATTTGAGCCGTGGGGAGGGCAAGGGCAACACACACCAGGAGTCCATTTGTGTGACAAAAAACTTCAGGGTCAACACTAGTGCGTGTAGGAAGCGAAGAAAGAAAATGACTTCAGACCATAGACCTGTAAATAAATCATTAAAATAAGCAGATGTTGCAGGGAGAGGAGGAATGAGGAGGAATCTCCAGAAGTGATCAGAATCTAACCAAATAAGTGTATTCAAGTCGTTTCTCCCAGGCCAGAGACAAAAGAACCTTCGTACGGGTAACGCGGGGAGTGGTCTCAAACCTTCTGCCTCCACTCAGAGAGTCGGCAAAGGAGTAAGTGAGCATCTAGGCTCAGGGAGAAAAACAACCCTTTCAGCACTCCAGCACATTTTCGGCCACCACCAGTCTCTCCTGAAAATAAAAGCAAACAGACTTTCTCGGCTACATGTGTAGCACCATCAGGAACTCTCAACAACCCCCCCGCCCATGCACTCCACGTAGACAAAAGAAGTCCTGTTACTTACAGTTTGGGAGAGGGAGAGTCCGTTTACTGATCAGAAGCTGTGGACGAAGCAGCTGCCAAATAGGACGAACCTTCAGGAACACGCAGGTTTTATAGACCTCCTGTCAAAGTTTGTTGGCTTTGGCTTTCGGTCTTTTTTTTTTTTTTTTTTTTAACTTTTCGCCCTCCCTTTCCCACCTTGGCCTGATAGGGAGGTGTTTATCCAGTGCCTGATTGGCTCATAAACATCCAATCCCGGTCATGCTCACATACTCACTGGACTCACAGAATGTTAGTCATGGGGTGGGGAGGTGGGGGCGTATGTGGAGACCCTGTAGTTCTTAATGCAGATGGTTTGTTTTTCCCAGGTGAGGAAACTGAGGCACAGAGGAATAGGGGATTCCCCTAAGTCACACAGTTATTAAATGACAGAGCTCTAGAGCCACCAAAAGGACCTGGGGAGAATGTCACCCTTAGCTCTAGCACTTATTAAATGACCTTGGCCAAGGTTTTCTTTTTCTTTTCTTTTCTTTTCTTTCTTTTCTTTTTTCTTCTTCTTTTAAAGATTTTATTTATTTATTCAACAGAGAGAGAGATAAGGAGAGAGAGAGCACAAGTAGGGGGAGCGGCAGGCAGAGGGCAGGCAGAGGGAGAGGAAGAAGCAGGCTTCCCACTGAGCAAGGAGCCAGATGTGGGGCTCGATCCCAGGACCCTGAGATCATGACCAGAGCAGAAGGCAGACACTTAACCGACTGAGCCACCCAGGCACCCCTCTTTCTCTCTTTCTTTCTTCTTTATTTTATTTTATTTTATTTCATTTCATTTCATTTCATTTCATTTCATTTCATTTTATTTCTCTCTCTCTCTCTCTCTCTCTCTCTGTCCTTCCTTTCTTCATTTGTTCATTCATTCTTTCCTTCCTTCCTCTCTTTCTTCTCTTTCTCCCTTCCTCCCTTCCAACTTCTCCCGGCTTTAGTATCCTCCTCTGTAAAGTGGGATCTCAACTTCACCAGAGCATTAAGTGAGTTTGTAGAGTGACTGCACACAGTAGGCATGAGATCCTCCCTTGTCCTCCAAAACCAAGCTGTGTCCCCTAGTTTTTAAAACCAGAACACACTGTATCTACCCCATTCTCATTCTTTCTCCCTCTTTACACATTTGTCTTTAATGTTAGTAAAAAACTAGAAAACAACTCAGAGTGATTGGTGTAAGCCCCCAGATTCCCTAGTTATGGCACTGTCTGGGTAAGGGTTCATTTTACAGAAACTTTCTTTTTTCCTGAGCACTAAACCAAAATCTAATTCAAGAGAAGGCAAATAAAATTTTCTTCCTAAAGCAAATAAAAGTTCTGGGGAAATCTAAAAATAATGAATTACCATGATGACAGCAAAGCATAAAATTCTCAGGACTATATTCCTTTGGAATAATTCATAAAATAGAAGGGGAAAAACCCTAAAAACCAAAGTGCTCAATGGTAGAGGGTATGAATGTCTAATAAGTGAACCAGCAGTGGAATGAAGGAAAAAGAAGCAGAGAACTAAGTTGTCTTAATGGAGTTTAGGCTCAGACAGCTTCTAAAAGTGGGGGAGCATTAGACATTGAACATGGGTGTAAAGGAAATTGAAATGTTTGAGACACAAAACTGAGTCTCATTTGGTTGGGAAGTTTTGGCTGAGGCCTGTCCTAAGGAGAGCAAAGGGCCAGGCCAGGTAAAGGGCTTCAGCATCCTTGACTCCACACCCCCCTGAAGGCACACGTGCTGGTTTCCCCAGCTCCGCTTGGTGCTCACACAGCCCCTGATGCCTGATTCATCAGACCACGATGACCTGATTTGGCGATATGTGAGTTTCATCAGATTTGATTTTTGCCAAAGGAGAATGGAGGAAGAAAGGGGAGGATAGTGCTGATGGAATGGAGATGAGGGTTAGTGACAGCTGTTGGGGTCAGGGCTGGAGTGTCAGAATCGTGACTGAAACGTGCCACCTGCTGAGAGATGCTGGGTAGAAATAATTTTACTTAAGCTAGACATGACTTATTCTTGTTTTAATAATGACAGCAATAACAACAATAATAGCTATTTTTTTGAGGTGTTAGGATGCATCTGGTTCTTTTTCTACGTGACGGGCCATCTCAGCACCCCTCTAAGGAGAGGGTTATTACCCCTATTTTCTGGATAGGGAAACCCTCCTTCAGAGAAGGCAAGTAACTTGCCCAGAGTCACAGGACCGGCACACGGGGTCTTCTGTTCCCTCCAAGCCAGCGGTCTAAAGCAGAACTGCTTAGCCTTCGGCGACCACAGATGGCATAGATGAGCCCTTTCCCTCTCCCCCTCCCAGCGGTTTGTAACCTTGAACGTTAAACCTGCCTTCATCAGGGAAGAATGCCTTGCGTCGGCAGGCCTGGGTGCCCTGCTCTGGCCGGGCACCATTTCACGTGGACAGCGGCCTGGCCAGGCGTGGCAGAGGAGGGTGCCGCCTGCTGCTGCTTCCGTGACATCTGCGTTTGGCCACCTCCGGGCGTGGATGTGCACCTGGAACGCCAACTTCCGGAAAACAAGGGCAAGGCCTCTGGAGTTGAGACAGACGGCAACGCCTGAGCCACTGCTCGCAGGGTGCTTTCGGTTTGATTTTTAAGTCTCTTAATTTAGTAAAATGTTCAGAACTGAGATATGAAATGATATGTGGAGGGGCACCTGGGTGGTTCAGTCGTTGGGCATCTGCCTTCGGCTCAGGTCATGATCCTGGAGACCCCGGGATCGAGCCCCACATCGGGCTCCCTCCTCAGCGGGAAGCCTGCTTCTCCCTCTCCCACTCCCCCTGCTTGTGTCCCCTCTCTAGCTGTGTCTCTCTCTGTCAAATAAATAAATAAATAAATAAATAAAGTCAAATAAATAAAATAAAATAAAAAAGAAAGAAAGAAATGATATGTGGAAAGAGCATGGGACTCGGGGGCTGTGAAACACTGGGGAAGCCTCCACCCTCTCTGATCCTCAGTGTTGCCATTGGTAAAATGGGTTGGTCATGGCGCCATGCAAAACTGATTATGAGGTGGGAATGAAATGACATATGGTGAGGAGTATAACACAGAGGACATGTCTATTAAATGGCCTGCTCTGAATGCATACTTCTGGCTTAAAGGTTTCTGACTACAGACTCCCCTGACAGGCAAAAATCAGATGATGTCCTTCATGAGCATTTCTGCCACTGCCTCCAACAATGGCCACATTTATTCTCCAGTCCCCTCTCCACCCTACATAGTCCTAATTTGAATATGACAGGCCATTAATTCAATGTATTCCTGAGTACTGTGAGGTCTGAGTCCACAAACAAACTTGTAACATGCAAGTAAATCTCCTGAATCATAGAGTTACACTCAGTAGAAGGTTATTAATTTTATAGGGGAAGAATTTTCATTAAAAAAAGGGGTCATGGGGCACCTGAATGGCTCAGTGGATTAAGCGACTGCCTTCGGCTCAGGTCATGATCCTGAAGACCCAGGATCAAGCCCCTCATCTGGCTCCCTGCTTGGTGGGAAGCCTGCTTCTCCCTCTCTCACTCCCCCTGCTTGTGTTCCCTCTCTAGCTGTGTTCCTCTCTGTCAAATAAATAAATAAAATATTCTTTAAAAGGGAGGGGACACATCTACATGATGCAAGGAAGACCCATGGTTGGGTCAATATGGCATTTTAAGATCTCTTTTCTAATCTGTGGTGCACATGTTTCCTTATTGTCTTGCAATCTGCTGTGACGGTCGGGACGGCGTCCGCACCCTGCAAGTGGCAGTCATTATTTTGGTCACAGGGATAGAGCTAGTGTTAGCTCAGCATGGTTCCCAAAATTTGTTTTGAGCTCCTCTGTATGAGGCATGTGGTTAGCTCTAGGACATTTCACAGAGAATCTACTTTCATAGAGAAAACATGGTGAATAAGACTGGCCTGTTGTCAGGAGGTTTCTAATCTAAGAAAAGGGAAGAAAAAGTTGAGGTGCAAATCAAAGCCAGTGAAACCAAATAAGAGAGAATGCATATTTAAAAAGTACCGAGTTGTGGTGGTGGTGGTCGTGGTGGTGGTTTGTTACTGCAGGCTTCAGTGTGGACTTCATGAAGTAACATGAAAGAAAAGTCTAGATATTCCAGGCTGCTACATGGCTAAGCCGTGCTCCGTACCAGCTGATGGAGTGTGTCAGACTAGAAGACCAATGCACAGAAGGACAGTGAGAATTTAAGATGATCTAAATCCTAGGGCTTAGAAATACCATCCCCTTAAGACTAGAAATAGCTAAAGCCTGAATGTGATCAAGAACGAGGTTGTCTTAGCTGAGGAAACATACACAGGCAGTTAGGACGCTAGAGAGACAGAGTCAGAAAGGACAGGGCTGCAGAATTTCTGGATTAGGATGATCAGTAGTTTTCTGATAGGAAAGAGTTACATTGGGGTCAGCAGTGACCACCAGCCCTCATTGTCCTATATTCCCTCCTAACGAGTTGTTTACTGCCTTGTCAGTGTTCTCTCTTTGCCTTTTGCTCAATCATATCAAAGTCCAATTTTCCCCTCACTATCTAATCAGAATTGTCGGTTACTTATCTCATTTATGACCCCTAGCATGTATTTTTTTCACTATTCCTTATCTCT
The DNA here is from genome assembly GCA_004023965.1 of Spilogale gracilis. Taxonomy (NCBI): domain Eukaryota; kingdom Metazoa; phylum Chordata; class Mammalia; order Carnivora; family Mephitidae; genus Spilogale; species Spilogale gracilis. The sequence continues at coordinate 50,567 of PITA01005223.1, read as the reverse complement.
TTGGTGGAACTGTCTGGCCTTTAGGATGGGAAGGCATTGTGCACCAGTGGAAAGAGATAGAGATAGGGAGGCACAAGATGTGTGTGATGGTCGAGTTCTGCCCCTGACCAGCCAGGGGATTGAAGGAAATCACATTCTCTCAGCCTTCCATCCCTGATGTGCAAAGGGGGCCTAGGAATACCACCCCTGTATAACTCTTCCATGTGGTCCCAGCCCATGAGTGATAGCATCTAAGTGAGTGCTTTGAAAACAATAAAGTCTTACCTAATCACGGGATGACTAGACTGTCTCACTCGGCAAACATTACCGATGCTCCTGTGGTACGTGTTCACATGTGTGTACACACACACACACACACACACACACACACACACCACATGAGAATCAGAAAACAAGGTTCTATCCCTAGTTCTACACTGAACAGTGGAACATATTGCCCAAGGGAAGGCAGTACCATTTGTTGGCCACTTACTCCTCCTAGGACCTTTTCTGGGCACTTCTCATAGAATACATCATTCAGCTGGGTAGGCATTGTTTTGGAGAGGAAGGAGTTGATCCTGTCTCTGGCTCAAGGTCACATCATTAGTAAATAGCAGGGAAAGGACTTAAATATTGATCTGTGATTTTAAAGCCATTCTAGGACCTTGGACTCATCATCTATGCAGTGAAGGAGGGATCCCTTCTAGTGGTGATAGTCTATGGTCTTTTCCTCTGAAGTTGCATGTTTTTAATACACATGGTTGTCCTAAAACAAAGTAAATGGTTTTAAACAATAACATAAGAAACTTAGATTAGACCTTAAAAACATTTTCTTTTGAGAAGTATTGTTAAAATAGATTATCTATTGACTAAAAATCTTCAAAATACTGGGGAACCTGGGTGACCCAGTTCGTTGAGCATCTGACTCTTGATTTCTGTTCAAGTCATTGGTCTCAGGGTCCTGGGATCAAGCTGGCATCAGGCATCAGGCTCTGTGCTCAGCAGGGAGTCTTCCTGAAGTATTCTTTCTCCCTCTGCCCTTCGCCCTGCTCACAATCCTGCTCTCACTCTCTCTCTAAAAGAAACAAATAAACCTGAGAGGAAGAAAAAAAGAAATCTTCAAAGTACTGCTGCATATGAGAGAACCGGTCTCCCATCCCCCTTCCCTTTGGGTTGTTTCATCACATAAGAATGAAAAGTGCCAGGCTGACCAGATCCTGGAAAGCTGGACAAAGGACCCAGACTCGGAGAGGCAGTCAGCCAGCCAGCATCTGCAAATAGGGGACCAGCCCCTTGCTTAGTAACCATCTCAGTGCCATCTACTCTCCCACGAAATGAAGAATAGTATCACTCAGCCTCCCAGCTAATTAATCCAGTTACCTAGAAACTCAGCCTTGTGCCTTTCTGAATATCCAGACATAAAATTTTTTGTGGCAAGTCAATATTTTTTCATCATTAAGAATCCATACCTTGAAGTCAGATAGAACTTACTCTTAAATTCTGGCTCAGAGCTTCCTCGCTCTGTTATTTTGGGCAAGTTCTCTAAGTTCTTTGAGCCTCAGTTTCCTCAGCAGCAAAAGGATAAAAATAAAATGTAACCTACAACATTGTTGGAGGATTGGCTTGAATGGTGGTGAATGAAAAGAGTTTTGCATAATGCCTGGAAAAAATTAATTACTGGATAAGTAATAGTTGCTATCATCTTCTTCATCAGTATCCCCTTCTCTTACATCCTTCAAATTCTGTTTTCCCTCTCCATCATCAAAGAGTCACTCTAAAACTTTTGTTCCCACAACACCCAACCTTATCATCTCCTGTGTCCTTCATCCCAAACCCTCCCACATCACTCCCCTCTTCAAAAGCTTTATTCATAGGGCATGTGGGTGGCTTAGTTGGTTAAGCGACTGCCTTTGGCTCAGGTCATGATCCTGGAGACCCAGGATCAAGCCCCACATCGGACTCCCTGCTCAGTGGGAAGCCTGCTTCTCCCTCTCTCACTCCCCCTGCTTGTGTTCCCTCTCCGGCTGTGTTTCTCTCTGTCAAATAAATAAAATCTTAAAAAAAAAAAAAGCTTTATTCATTTAATATGCAGAAAAATTAAGCTGGAATTCATCTCAAAAGTGGCATACCCACATCCAAGAAGAGGAACACTCCCCCCTTTAAGGAGGTAGTGGGGAGCTTTAGATGAAAGACTTTTTTTTATCCGTTATAGTATCCAAAGTTCCAAAGTATGACTTATTCCTTGAAAGGGATGAAACGAGAGGTAGAAGGAGGTCTGAGGAGATGGAAGAAAATGACAATGTGAATTGTGGAAAGCATAAAGAAGCATGAAGGAGGAGAGATTAATAAAGAGATGCCACGTTGTAAAGACTTAAAATGAGACAGAAAACCATTAAAATCCTAGAGGAAAACACAGGCAGTAATGTCTTCAACATTGGCCATAGCAACTTCTTACTAGATATCTCTCTGGAGGCAAGGGAACTAAAAGCAAAAATAAACTACTGGGACTTCATCAAAATAAGACACCTCTGCACAATGAAGGAAACAATCAACAAAATTCAAAGGCGGCCTGTGGAATAGGAGAAGATATCTGCAAATGACATTTCTGATAAAGGGCCAATATCCAAAATCTACAAAAAACTTATAAAAACTCAACTCCCACAAAAGCCAATAACCCAGTTAAAAAATGGGCAGAAGACAGGAAGAGACATTTTTAAAAGAAGAAATACAGATAGCCAACAGACACATGAAAAGATGTTCAACAGCACTCATCATCAGGGAAATACAAACCAAAACTACAAGAAGATACTATCTCACACCTGTCAGAACGGCTAAAATTAACAACCCGATAGGCAATAAATGTTGGTGAGATGTGGAGAAAGGGGAACTCTAGTGCTGGTGGGAATGCAAACTGGTGTGGCCACTCTGGAAAACAATATGGAGGTTCAGAAAGTTAAAAATAGAACTACCTTATGACACAGCAATTACTCCACTAGGTATTCACCCAAAGGATACATAAATACAGATTCAAAGGGATACATGCGCCCTGATGTTTATAGGACCATTATCAACAATAGCCAAATTATGGAGAGACACCAAATGTCCATTGACTAATGAATAGATAACGAAGGTGTGGTATATTGATATAATGGAATATTACTCAGCCATAAAAAGGATGAAACCTTGCCATTTACAACAACCTGGATGGAGTTAGAGAGCATAACGCAAAGTGAAATAAGTCAGATAAAGATAAATACATTATTTCACTCATATGTGGAATTTGGAATTTAAGAAACAAAAGAAACAAACCGAGGAAATGAGAGGAAAATCAAGAAACAGACTCTCAACTACAGAGAACACACTGATGGTCACCAGAGTGGAGGGAGGTGGGGGTAGGGGATGGGTAAAACAGGTGGTAGGGACGGAGGGGGGCACTTGTGATGATACCAGGTGTTGTATGGAAGTCTTGAAGCACCAAATTCTACACCCAAAACTAATATTACACTGTCTATTAACTAACTGGAATTTAAATTAAAACCTGAGAAAGAAAAAAAAAAAAGCGAGGTGGCCATGCAGCCACTCTTCTAGAGTTAAAAAAGCAGGTGGAGGGGCAGGAAGGGCCAGCATGCCAGGCAGGCAGGCGAGCCGATTTCCTCAGCACCCCTGGGCCGCACCATTCTGGAAGCATCTGTGTTTCTCCATGCCTGTCCCCTGTGGCCGAGCCGGCTCCTAGTTGTGCTAGGCCCCTCTGCGTGGCCAGACGGAGGTGTAAATACGAGGCTGGAACAAGTTATCTCTGAGGCAGGAAGCCCAGGGAGGTCCTCATCCAATTATTAGCACCTCCCCAGAGGAGGCCACAGGCAAACTGACCCTGCCAGGCACTCACTGGATCCCCTGCAGCAGAAGAGGGGAGGATTCACCCTCTTTGAACCTCTTTCCTGCCCCAGGCCTCCCCTCTTCGGCCAGAGGCTCTCCTTTGGGTCATTTGTCCAGTGAAAACAAAGACTTTGATCCTCGTGAGGCAGTGGAGGGGGAGGGGTGTAAAAGCTGCCGTTTTAAAAAGTGGGAAGAAAACAGAAATCACTTATTATTACAAATTACTATATTCTGGAATGTCATGGTCAAAGAGCACAATTTCTTCTTGCTAGAGCTCTTGCCCACACAGTGTGCAGTCAAACCTGCCAACCTTTTTTCCAGCGCTCCCTCTTCTCCCTCATCCATCTCGGCCCTCTGAGGTTAGCTGCCAATAACAATTCTGCAGAAGGGAAGGTCCCTCTTGTGTCTAGTAGGGCAAGAAGACAAGATCACAAAGACTTAACCGTTAACTCACATCTCTGCTTGGCTCTCTTTGCCCTTGTAAATCCAGATAGGATTGGCTCAAACCTCCATTCTATAATCTCCTGAAAGCCCCAATGCCTTCTCTCAATTTGAGGGAGATTCTGGGAGTTAAAGTCACTCTGGCCCAGAGCTTCTCATTTCACTAAAGCACACGGGTCATCCCCCAGCCGAGGACACCAGTGCTGTCTCTACCATGGTGACCCAGAGGGGAAACTTGACTTCTTCATTAGATTTCCATAAAAAAGCAAAAACAAATGTGAATAATTTCATTTGCACAAAGCCTTTTCATGTTAAAAGATTAACTGAGTCATATTAAAACCTTAAGAATTTATTTGAATAACATCAAGTGGTTAGAAGCATTCCTTTGAGGAGAGTTGAAGAAAGATTTTTATAGTTAGAAAGCAGAAATGAAGAAAGGAAATTACTGATTAGCTATAGCTTAAAACCTAGTTGGCTCTTGGTGACTGGCTGTCCTTAGGTTTCAATTTTGTAACCTTGAGGCATTTACTGGCTTAGATTTTGGCTTGCATAGGGAGGCAGGCACTATGGCATTAGAGCTGCCTCGGTCTAATGGCCTTCTTGCATAATTAATTTAACCATAGACATAGCTAATTGTTTGTGGAGAGGAAGGGTAAGACACAATGGCCATAGAACAATTTAAAATTGAACATTAGTCATCCCTGTTCCTAAAAGTCCCTGGAAACAGCCCCCCTCACCCAGGTGGGGAGTTCCATTCACTGTTAGAGGCTCCACTTCTCTCCTCGGCCACGTCCCCTGCCCATTTCTTCCTCTCAGCTTGTCCTTAGAGGTCTGGATTGTTCTTACTCAACCAGTAGGTCGAGGCATAACCTCACCACACTCCTCCAGACCTTTGTATCTCCAAACAAATCATGTTCTGGGCTGTCAGACCTAGCCCTGCGCTCTACACTGGCAAGCCACTCAGGAACCCTGAAACTTCTCCCACCAGCCCCACCTTCCTTCGGGGGCATTTGGTATTATGTCATGACTTTGGTTTCTCTTGTAAGCATATTCCAAGGTTGTATGGTGAGGGTCACAAGAGCCCCCTTATGAGTTCAAAGGAGGATCATCTCTTTCTCTGAGATAGTCAGAGAAGAATCCAAATGCAGACCCACTGACCAGAAGTGAGCGGGTCGAGGTTTTCCCCACTCTGAGATAGAACTTCAGGGATGTGTTTTGGATGGAGGTGGGTCCCAGGCTTCAAGGAGGAGCAGTCCGCCCATGGGCCTGTTTTCCCCTTGCCCTACTGCTCTGAACGTGGGAGTGGACCAGAACCAGGAACACCAAAGAAGAATGAACAAAGGACAAGTATTTCTTTGTACCCAGATGGTGTAATTTCATTTTCTTGAGCCAGACATGACAAGAACAGACCGACCCTGTTAGCTAATCATGGCCTGGAAGAAAGGCAAGGGAAGACCTGCACAATTCTGAACTTGAAATTATTTGTTTATAGACATTTACCTACTTTAAAGGGGGCCTTAAAAATCAAGTCCATAACTGGTGTGACATTTTTATGCGATTGCTTATAAATCCAGGAACAGCATTGTTTTCATTAGGTATATATCAGCATATATGTGCATATGTATATATGTATATATTTGTATCTTGGCCAAGGAGGGCATCTAGCTGAGGCTAGAACTACTTGGCTATTAACATACAGACTAAGTTTGGGACATTTAACTTTAACCAGGACCAGCACCCGCAGGCCAGGAAGATCTGAGCTTCACATTCAAGAAAGGACTCAAATTTGGTTTCGACGTTATCATCAAATGGGTCATACACAAAATTATTGTTATATGTGTGCATTCAAAGCATTAACATGCTAAACGTATGCACACAAAATAACTCTGGTTTTGTCACTTTTTCATTTTTAACAGATTTACTGGAAGCTGAAAATTAGGAAAGTAGCTTAGATCTCCCATGACCTCTGAAAGGCCCTGCCCCATGCCTATATTGATTATGTAGAGAGATCTTGTTCTATAGCAAAGGAGTATAAACGTGGGTTTTAAGTCCCTTACTTCTTAGAAAGGTCACCTGCACCTTTCCTGCCGGAACCGGTTCGGGTGAAGAGCACTGATGTGCCTTTGGTATGTTACACTCTGACTTGCCTGCGGGCCATCAGCAGCGATCCGTCTAAGCTACTCACGCTCAGGCCACTGTCCAATAATCCCCTAGCAGAGTGTGCTCGGTGTGAAGTGTAGACAAAAATTCTTGCCTGACCTGAGAACTATAAAGAGGTGTGCAACTCCTGGACAGTCAGTTTAATTTTATCTTCTAATGTCATGAAACCACTTAGCTGACCACAATTCCATTTCTTGTTGCCTGCTAGTTCATCCAGAGATGTATTTTTGATCTACTCGTATCAAGTGTTGAACCCTTAGTGGTTAGTTAGTTCATTGTTGTTAGTTTGGCTAGTTTTGTTTAAGTTTATCTTTGGGTTTCTGTTTTTTGGCGTTTTAGTGTATTTCGGTTTTGTGTGTGTGTGTGTGTATTTGTTCTTACATTGTATTCATTAATCCAGATGCATTTTATTTTTATGAATAGTCTGAAGCAGGAATTTAAATGCATTTTTCTCCAAATAGTAAAGTGTGTGAGCCATGTATGTTCTTTTTTTAAAATAAGATTTTATTTATTTATTTGTCAGAGAGAGAACACAAGCGGGGGAGACATAGGTGGAGGGAGAAGCAGGCTTCCCACTGATCAGGCAACCCCATCCAGGACTCAATCCCAGGACCCTGGGATCATGACCTGAGCCAAAGGCAGGCACTTAATCGACTGAGCCACCCAGGTGTCCCAGCCATGCACGTTCTTAACATTCTTCATGCATGTTCTTAAGTGCAAATAACAGACTCAACCTGTCTTAGCTTGGGCTGCTATGCCCAAATACCATAGACTGGATGGCTTAACAACAAACACTTATTTTCTCACTGTTCTGGAGGCTGGGAAGTCCAAGACCAAGGCGCTGGCAGATCCAGGACGCGGTGAGGATGCATCCCCTGGTTTGCAGATGGCTGTCTTCTCATTGTATCCTCACAGGGCAGGCGGAGAAAAAGGAAGCAAGCCCTACCCTCTCTCTTCTTATAAGGGCACAAATCTCATCCATGAGGACTCCACCTTCCCAAAAGCCCCACCTCCCGAAGACTCCACCTCCTAATTTCATTACATAGAGGTTAGGAATATGAATTTTGCAAGGGCATAAAGATTCAGTCCATTACTAGCTTAAGCAGAGAGGGATTTATTAAAGGATATTTGGCAACACACAGACCTCTGTGAGGCCCAGACAGCTAGGCTTGTAGGCTACAATACACGGCCAAGAAGGAGACAGGCATGGTCAGCATATCTGACCATACCACAGGATGGTTCTAACAATAAAACCCTTTTTAAAAAGATTTTATTTATTTATTTGACAGAGAGAGAGATCACAAGTAGGCAGAGAGGCAGGCAGAGAGAGAGGAGGAAACAGGCTCCTCGCTGAGCAGAGAGCCCGACGCGGGCCTCGATTCCAGCACCCTGAGATCATGACCTGAGTCGAAAGCAGAGGCTTGAACCCACTGAACCACCCAGGCGCCCCCCCCAAAACCTTAAAAAAAAACTGACTCAGGGGGATAGCTACAACTCTGACATGGCTGTCATAACACTCTTGACACCACAGGTCCCAGAAGAATAGTCTCCCTGAATATGCCCCCTCACCTGGCTCTTCTCCACATCAGGCGTCATGGGGCAGGGTAGGGGGAGTGTAGACCTAAGTCATACGCCTGATTTATGGATTCTCCTGGGAATGCAGGACTTGTTATAAAGTGAGAAGGGTCAGAGGGTGTTCAAAAGATATTAGACTGCCACAATGAAGTGTTGTTACCATAATCTCGACACTGTTTCTAAAATAATTCAGCATTCTTTTGAGATACTGTCCATAATATATTTGATTAATACATATATGAAGGGGCACTTGGGTGGTCCAGTTGGTTAAGTGTCTGCCTTCAAGCTCAGTTCATGATTCCAGGGGTCTGGGATAGAGCCCAGCATCAAGCCCCAGGTTGGGCTCCCTGCTCAGCAAAGAGTCTGCTTTTCCCTTTCTCTGACCCTCTGCCTCTTCCCCTGCTCATGCTTGCTTCCTCTCTCTGAAATAAATAAAATCTTTAAAAAATAATACATATATGTATATGCATGCATAGCACATACACATATTATATATGCCTTCTGTTTTTCCATGTATACATTTTTCTTTTTCCTTGTAGTACTCAGTGCCATTTTAATTACTCTAACTTTATGATACATGTAAATATCTAGATGACCTCCCAACAATCTTCTTCAAAGATTTCTTGGCTCTTCTTATCTTTTAATTTTCCAAGTAAACTTTAGGAGAGTTTTGTGAAATTTTCAATTTGACATTCTGATCAAAATCATAGGAAATACCTGATGTGTTGTTAGAACTTAGAGTCAAGAAAGATAAAAATGGCACCCCTATTTACATGTTAATTTTTGTAATTCATTAAATGATCATAGTTCTTGTGATAATTGGCTCTATGTATTTCTTGTTAAGTTTATCCTAGGAACTTTTTTGTTGTTGCTATGTTAAGTGAGATATCTTTCCTTTGTATCTTTAACTTATTATTGCTATTAGAAAATCTATTTCTTAAGCGCCTGGGTGGCTCAGTTGGTTAAGCGACTGCCTTCGACTCAGGTCATGATCTCGGAGACTGGGGATCGAGCCCCACATCGGGCTCCCTGCTTGAGCCCGCTTCTCCCTCTTTCACTCCCCCTGCTTGTGTTCCCTCTCTCGCTGTGTTTCTCTCTGTCAAATAAATAAACTCTTAAAAAAAAAAAAAGAAAATCTATTTCTTGCATTATAGAAAAGCTCTCTAGTAACTTTTTTCTTGACATTCGTAACTAGTTCTAATTGTTTTCCAGTTGGTTTGCCCATTTGAAATACCTACTCTAAGACAAATGATACCTTACACGAATAATAAAATACTGCCATAGCCTTTTATACATTGGTTAGCACTTACAAAGGTTAAAATTTTGTGATAATAGTGAACTTCTTCTAAATTATTTTTCCACGGCGATCTACTAGTCTTCTACTGTTAAGCATGATATTGCTTTTAAGTTTGAGATATTTGGTTTTAGAAAATTGTCTGTCTTGGGGCACCTGGGTGGCTCAGTGGTTAAGTGTCGGCCTTGGGTTCAGGTCATGATCCCGGAGTCCCAGGGTAGAGCTCCAAACCAGCTCCCTGCTCCTCGGGAAGCCTGCTTCTCCCTCTCTCACTCCCCCTGCTTGTGTTCGCTTTCTAGCTGTGTTTTTCGCTGTTAAATAAATAAGTAAATAATATTAAAAAAAAAAAAAAGAAAGAAAAGAAAAGGAAAAGAAAATTGTCTGTCTTCATACAAGAAGGAACACTGAAGCACTAGTTTCGGCGGAAGCCAGGCAGCAGAGCCGGCCGCGGGCAGGTGGAGCAGGCTGGGCCCGCGGCGGGGGCGGGGCCGGGACGCAGGGACCAGTGGGACCCAGTACGGGTCGAGGTGGGGGATCTTCGTCCCTGCAGGTCGCGCTCTTGGTGGGGAAGGGGCTGCCGCCGTGGCGGGCGGAGTCGGGGGCGCGCGGCGGCGGCGGACGGGGAGCGAACCTTCCTCAGGGAGCGCGCTGCCCCTCTGCGCGTCCCCGATGCCTGCGGACAGCAGGCCGGACGACCTGCAGGGGGCGCACGAGGAGGCAGTGGTCCCAGCCACTGCGGAGCCGGCAGAGTTGGACGCCGGGCGCCGGGAACGCCAACACCTGCGGGGGCAGCAGTAAGCCGAGCCACCTGACGCCTCAGCCTTGGAATCAAACCCATATGAGCATCTACAAACGGGCAATATGTATCTGATCGAATGTCGCACATTTCTGCGAGAGGAGAGGAAGAGCAACCATATCAACCGTGCGTTGGCGGGCAGATAAAAATGTAGATGAAGATACACATATACATCATCCTCTGACTTCCGAAACAAATTAAACATATGCTTCAAGAATAAAAGAGAAAAGCCGTATTCCACCCACAAAAAGGCAAGAAGAGTGAAACAAAAATGGAAGAAGAGATAGTGCAAAATAAGATGGTAGAAATAAACACAAAAATCTCGATTCTGATAAATGGGAATAGATTAAGGTCGCCAATTAACATATTTCCTCTGCTGGATTTTTTTAAAAAAAAAACTTTATTTTTATTTATTTGACAGAGAAAGAGATCACAAGTAGGCAGAGAGGCAGGCAGAGAGAGGAGGAGGAAGCAGGCTCCCTGCTGAGCAGAGAGCCCATGCGGGCCTCGATGCCAGGACCCTAAGATCATGATCTGAGCCGAAGGCAGAGACTTTAATCCACTGAGCCACCCAGGTGCCCTGGATTTTTTTTTTTTTTAAAGCAGTACATGCTATTAGTAAGCGACACAGTTGAGATTCAAAAAGTTTAAAATAAGACTTTTTTGTTCCAAATGCTTATATCACACTAGCAAAGAGACTGAAAATTAAGCTAGGCTACTTAAGTTGAAAGAAAAAATAAATCCCAAAGAAAAGGTAAGAGTGGAAACAAATGAAACAAAATAGAGGTAAAATTCTTTTAAAAGATGAATAAAACGATAAACCTTTTGCTAAGATTATTTACTTGTTTTCTTTTTTTCCTTTATTAATGTTAAGAATAAAAGGAAGGGTATTTAACAGGCAAGAAGGATCTCAAAAAATTTGTTACCAGGGCGCGTGGATGGCTCAGCGTTAGCCAGATAACCTACCATTTCCTCATTTAAATATTTTGGTATTTCAGAGACACCATTTAATTTTACTCATGTGGGGGCGTTTGGGTGGCTCAGTGGTTGGGCCTCTGCCTTCGGATCAGGTCATGATCCCGGAGTCCCTGGATCGAGGCCCCGGTCAGGCTCCCTGCTCTGCAGAAAGCCTGCTTCTCCCTCTATCACTCACCCTGCTGTGTTCCCTCTCTGGCTGTGTTTCTCTCTGGTAGGTAGGTAGATAGATAGATAGATGATAGATAGATAAAATATTTAATATTATTTATGTACTTTTTCTTCATTTCTGATCCATGTCTGTAGTAGCACTTCCTAAAGGTTCTTATGAAAATGAGTTATTGTTGGACGCCAGGGTGGCTCAGTCAGTTAAGCAGCTGTTTTCTGCTCAGGTCATGATCCCAGAGTCCTGGGATCCAGTCCTGCATTTGGCTCCCTGATCAGCAGAGAGCCTACTTCTCCCTCTCCCTCTGCCTGCTGCTCTATCTGCCTGTGCTCTCTCTGTATCTCTCTGTCAAATAAATAAATAAAATCTTTTTAAAAACAAGTTAATGTTTATAAAATAAAATCCATCTAAAAAAAAAAGACCCCAGAACATATTTCCAGATTGTACAATCCACGGAGTACCTCTGGTTAATCCCCTTTAAGCTACATGTGACTGCACACCCTTCGCCCTACTCTTGGTTTGTCTCCATTTTGAGGTTCCACCAGCTCAGACTTAAAGGGCCCCAAAGTGAACTCACATCCCTTCCACTCTCAACCACAGACCCAAGAACCACTAGCATCTATTCAGTCTTTAACGTGAACCAAGCATGTTACATACATCTTTCAATTAATAAGTGATGTCCTCATTCTCACCGTTTTCCAGGTAAGGAAGTGGAGAGCATATGTAACTTGCCCAAGGCCATACTGAGCTGAGACAGGACCCAGCAGATACGACTCCCACGCCCTGGTGCTTAATCACTTCTTTCTATCCAAGCTTTCTATGGCAAGATAATTCTTAAAGCAATGGCTGGTAGAATGATTGGCAAAAGAAATGTTTTCTTTTACATCCTACAGCAAATCAATGTCTACAATAATCCCACAATTCTGTTATCCTCTCAGATCACTGAGTCCCTATGATTCCTGCTTTTGCCAACAAACACCCTGAAAATGAATATGATCAGCCAGATATTCTGCTCAGAGAAGCTGTGGTCTTTTATCCCCTAGTGACCTCTTGTGGTTTGTGGACTGCCTGCTAGGGTATCCAGCTTGCAGTATCCCTGGCTTCCTGCCTCCCCGTGTGCTCCTCCTTGGGCTACAGAGAAAAGGCCAGAGGCAAACTACCTGGCTCTGGGAACTTCAACTACTCATTTCACCAGTATGAATGTCAGTTTTCTCATCTAGTAAAGGCAGGTGCTGGTATATATATATATGCCCCCAACAGAACTGTAAGAATTAAGTGAAATATGGCATAGGCAAGGACCATATAAAATGCTAATTATAATATGTGGCTGAGATAAAAGGACAAAAGAGAAAGTAGAAAAAGAAGTGAGCATTGCAAGATAGGAATGTGATCAAACAATTTTTGTTTCTTACAGATGCTTCCATTCCTCCAACGAGTACTATCGCTGACGCCTGTGTTCTAGGCACTGAATCAACACAAAACAGGTTAACAGGAGAAAAGCAAACACATTTTCACATGTACATGGGAGGCCCCACAGGAAAATAAAGACCCAGAGAAGCAGTTAGAGCTGAACGTCCACACACTAAATTGAGCAAAAGCAGTAAATTGTGGAAACATGAAAAGAGAGCGTTGAGACAGTCACTGGTGGAGAAGTGACTGATAAAAGGGTTAGTTTAACAAGGTTGGTTTGTACAGATTTTGCTCCCATCTCTGGTGATAAGAATTTTTCTTTCCTTCTGTTATAGGGGTGGCATCTTAACACAGGACTTTCATCTCCTGCTTTCAGGAATAAAAAGGAAGTTCAGAGTGTCTTCTTTGTATCTGAGTCTTTTAGGTTGGTCTTTTAGGAAACATTCTGGTTTCCTTCTGGGGTCACACTGCAGGGGAGAGATGGGCTGTAACAAAAAACACCATGTGATAAGTATTGTTAAGAGAAGTATGCTCAAAGCAGCAAGGAAGTCTCCGATGCCTTTTCTGGAGAAGGGAAGTAAAATCCAGGTAAGCCTAGGGGGAGCACCAAATGGGGAGGTGAGGTCTTGCACTCAGTCCTCTAGAGGGAGCTCATGCTCTTTCTCTGAGATCAGAGAAGTCTTTCTAGTCAGGGGATGGTTTCAATAGAACTGGGTTAAGATAAATGCTTGCGTGCCTCTTGGTCTTTTTAGATATTCCCCCATTGAATTGCTTCCTTCCTCCCTCCTCTTCACAGCTGGTACCTTAGCAAGAGGCTGAGTCCTCCCCCCCCTCGAAAAATTTGCTTCCTTCCTTTGGAAGGCAAAGCAAGAACCAGAGTGAAGTCTCCCTAGGCAGGAGGATGACTCATCTGCACACAAGTCGTATTTCCTAGCCCAACGTGCGAGGATAGATGACATCAGGATTTGGGGCTGATTTTCCCATAATAGTCTCTTGTGCACAGACTCTAAGGGGGTGGCCTTTGCCAAGCTATTGAAAGGAGGGGTTCAGACAGGGTTCAGAAATTTGGAACCCAGACATACGTGTCACTCACAACTAACAGATAAATTTAGATATTTCCATTTTATTTTTTAGTAATGCTTTCTTTATCATTTCATGACTACATGATTTGTCAAGTCACGGTTCTCTTGAAAATTTGGCAAAAACACAATTCAGGAATTTTCTAGAATTTATTTATTGCAGCAACTATAGTTTATAGGAAGATAGGTCTCTAATTCCTAGATTGACTCCCTCCTTTTCATCATATATATTTTTATGAACTACAATGTTCCCATTTGCATGCTCTTACATACGGAAGCCTAAAGTAGTCTCTGATGGTCACACATAGAAAGTTAAGATGGAATCTCTCAGTTCGTATGATATCCAAAAGAAGGGAGATGTGGACAATTTTTTTTCACTTAATTTGAATTTTGCTCATTTAATTATACCACTTGATGAGTCTGGGATAAGCATACACTCAGGGAACCAACACAGCAAATACCAGACACTTTTATCACTTCCAAAATCTCCTCCCATCTTCTTTAATTATTATTACTTTTTGTATGTGATAGCATTTAACATAGATCTTAGCAAATTTAACAGAAGCTTTAACATAAGATCTTATCGCATTTCAAAGTGTACAATTGCTATAGGCTAACTGTTAACTGAAACTTTATCACTTAATTAATACTTTTCCAGTTTCCCCCTCCCCCAACCCTCAGATGCTAGAAGCCGCCATTCTACTCTCTGTTCAGTGAGTTGAGTCTGACTATTTTAGATTCCTCATATAAATGATATCATGTAGCATTTGTCTGTGTTTTGCTTATTTTACATCCTCTCAGTTCATCCACGTTGTCAAAAATTGGCAAGACTTCCTTTTTTTAAGGCTGACGAATATCCCATCGTATGTGTACGACACATTTTCTGTAGCCATTCATCTGTTGAAGGACATTCAGATTGCTTCTGTGTCTTGGCTATTGTAAATAATGCTGCAATGGCTACAGGAGTGCAGATTATTTCTTTTAGATTCTAATCTCAATTCTTTGATATATACCCAGAAATTAAATTGCTGCCTTGTATGGTGGTTCTATTTTTAATTTTCTGAGGAACCTCTGTACTGTTTTCCGTAGTGGCTGAACCACTTTACATTTCCACCAACAGTGCATGAAGGTTCCCTTTTCTCTGCATCCTTGCAACATTTTTGATCTCTTGCCTTTTTGATAATAGCCACTTGATAGGTGTGAGGTGATGTCTTATTGTGATTTTGATTTGCATTTCCATGATGATTTGTGATCCAGCTTGCATCAAGTGTAACCAATTCACATATTTAAAAGATAAGATGGGTTCTGGATATAACCCTAACTTCCGGGCTTCTACAGATTCTGGGAAAAGAGGAAACTTATGCTAACTATGAAGTTTGGAGTTTGAGTGTGCTGCTGCTTCTTTGAAAGACTGTGCCTGAGACTCGCCACAGTGCTGAGATCACACGTGGGCTCCTTTGGCTTATAAAGGCGGGCCCTACGCATCCCTTCCGACAGCCTTAGGGCTACTTGTTACAAAGACTTTCTAATATTTTTGAAGCTGGAATGAATCTTATAAGAAGTGTAATTTGGGGGCACCTAAGTGGCTCAGTCATTAAGCATTAGCCTTCGGCTCGGGTCCTGATGTCCAAGGATCGAGCCCCAGGTCGGGCTCCATGCTCGGCAGGAAGCCTGCTTCTCCCTCTCTCGCTCCTCCTGCTTGTGTTCCCTCTCTAGCTGTGTTTCTCTCTGTCAAAGAAATAAATAAAATATTTTTTAAAAATAAGTGTACTAGGGGCACCTGGGTGGCTCAGTTGGCTGGGCGACTGCCTTCGGCTCAGGTCATGATCCCAGAGACCCGGGATGAGTCCCACATCGGGCTCCCTGCTCGGCGGGAAGCCTGCTTCTCCCTCTCGCACTCCTCTGTTTATGTTCCCCCTCTGGCTGTGTTTCTCTCTGTCAAATAAATAAAATCTTCAAAAAAAAAATAAGTGTACTTTTACTGCTTTTGCTTCTCCCCCCAAAAGCTGTTAAAAGCTCTAGATATAGCATGTCTTTTATAATTGAGGGGATCTTCAAATCAAAGGGACAGTATATGGAATTCATTTATAGAAGTTTAGATTCATGAAATGTTATAACTAGTGGGCATGAAAGAGCAGATGAGCCAGCAAATTTTAAAGGGTTTTCCATTGTTTCTTAAACGTGGGCTTTTTTTTGAAAGAAGTCTTTAGAAAAGCTCTGCAGAAACTAACAGATCAAAGCATAGTGAGCTGATAGATAACCCAGCTCATTCTTCCTCCTCTCTGCTGACCTACACTCCTGAACAGAGCTTCTCAAGAGCAGTTTGAAACTTAATGAAAAGATGTAAGCCAGCTCTTTTATCTTTGGCACAAAAACCACTATGTGAGTCTTTTCTAAATAACAATTTTATGGAGTTGAATTGACATAATCAACTGCACGTTTGTAAAGTGTAGCATCTGATGCTTTGCCACATATACACCCATGAAACTATCACTGTAATCAAGATATTGAATATACCCATCACCTGTAACGGATTCTTCATGCACCTTTATAAATCCTTCCTCCCTACCTCACTCCACCTCATCTTTAAGCAACACTGATTTGCTTCCTGTCCCTATAGGGGTTATTTTTTACCTTCCAGAGTTTTGCATAAATGACATCATACAATACATACTTTTGTTTGTGTGTTTGCTTCGACTTCTTTTGCTCAGCGTCATTATTTTGAGATTCACCCATATTCAAGCTCTCCATTCCTGACTAGTATTCCATTAGATGGATGTCTCTCTGTATCTATTCACTTGCTGAGGATGAACATTTGAGTGGTTTTCAGGTTTTAACCATTATAAATAAAGCTCTCTGAATATTCATGGGCAAGTCTTCATGAGACATATGTTTTCATCATTCTTGAGATAAATACCTAGGAGTGTAATAGCTGGAGCTGATCAAATGACAGATGTATGTTGACCTTTTCAAGAAACGACCTACTTGTTTTTCAAAGTGACTATACGTTCCCCCCAGCTGCGTGTGAGAGGCTAACTGTTCCAGCTCCTCACCAACACTTGGTACGCTCATTTAAAAAAAATTTTTTTAGACACTTAAGTGCATGTGTGGTGGTTTCTCCTTGTGGTTTTAATTTGCATTTGCCTAATGACTAATATCATTGAGCATCTTTTCATATGCTTATTTGCCATCTTCTGGGTGGAGCATCTGTAGCTCGTTCCTTGTCTTTTAGTTGCTTCAGTTTTTTGTTGGTTTTTTTTTTTCCCTATAAACCTTCTGCAGTTAAGAGCTTTGGCATCAGCCTAGATTGGAGTTCTGGAGACAGTCTGTCAAGGAGTGGAATGGGTGTGACCCCGGGTAAAGGACCAAAGTGTTTGGGCGAAGGGGAAAGTGAAGATGGCATTCAAGAAGGGTAAAGAGGTAGGCATGAAAGAAGGGAAGAGGAGATGGGGAAACTTCAGCCAGCTCTCTTCCCTTTTCCACATTGGCCTGTACAGGGAGGGGACATTTCTGGGGCTCCCACACCTGCCCACTCTTCTCACCAGCCACTTCCAGGGGGAAAAAGAATTGCTAACGCACTCCGTTCAACTAGAAGGTAGAAAGTCTGAGCTGATCTTCCCTCTTTTGCAGAGTCCCCTTACTGCAGCGCACTGGGTCAGGGCCTGGCCATTCACCCTTCCGCTTAAGTGCTTCAGCACCGATTGCATGGAGTCTGTTCTGGACGTTTCCATCACTCTTGAGTGATAGAAGTGATGCAGGCCTTCCTTAGATTCCGGGTCTAAACAGCATAATCTAATTTGACCTAACGAAGATGTCTGCCCTGGCAGACAATTGGGTGCTTACTTGTCAGTTAATAAAAAGGTATTTCATTTTCCATTTGATTATTGTTCCCACGTGCACATTCCTTAATTAGGAATCCTTGAAGTTGTCTGAGTTGTAGGATTTCAGACACTAAATTGAAATGCTCACACTCCCATAGTTAATCTGAAACAAGGTCCCAGTCCAAAGGGAGCCCCAAAGAGAGGCAAAAATGGTGTCCAAATTAGAAGGCCTGCAACTAGGGTCCACGTGTCAGAGGTTCCAAAAGTAAACAGAAAGCAGTAATAGGCCCCCTTTGAGCTTCCTGTCTGGGTGGAGAGGAAACTATCATTCATCCATCCACCCACTCTTCTATCCATTCACTCATTAACACACTTGGAATTCCAGGTACTGGACCGTGACTTTATGCACAGCAGTGAACACATCAGACACTGTTTGAAGAATTAGAAACAAAGGGGTGGTGTATGTCGATTTGTCATGAAGAAGAAAGAGAGAGAGGTGGCATAGCATTGTGTCCCCATTCTTGGATTATGTTGAAACTCTTGGGGCACATGGGTGACTCAGTTGATTAAACTGCCTTTGCTCAGGTCATGATCCCAGGACCGTGGGATCAAGCCCCGATTTGGGCTCCCTGATCAGCAGGGAGCCTGCTTCTCCCTCTCCCTTTGCCTGCCACTCCCCCTGCCTGTGCTCTCTCTCTCTCAAAAATAAATAAATAAAATCTTAAAAAAAAATCTCTTAACAAAGTAAAAATGATGGATTAAACAGTAACAATGGAGCTTACTCCTAAGAAAGTTTCTGGGATTCTGGACATAAACACTACTGATTTGAGGATCAGGTGACAAAACAGAGCACAGAACTGGATTGAGAGGGACATCTGGGAAGCTCAGTTGGTTAAACGTGCGCCTCTTGATTTTGGCTCAGGTTGTGATCTCAGGGTCCTGAGATTGAACCCAAGGTAGGGTTCTGTGTTCAGTGGGATCTGCTTGAGATTCGCTCTCCCTCTGCCCCTGCTCCTCCCCCTGCTTGCACTCATTCTCTCTCCCTTTCTCTAAATAAATACACAAATAAATAACATCTTAAAAAAAAAAAAAGTGGAGAGGGTCATTGTTTCCACTTTCTCAGAACCCAGCCCTGACTTGTAAAGTAGATATTACTACTATCACCAAATACTGTTTCACTACTCTTCTCCCCTTTCCTGTATATGGATGGAGGACCAGTCTGTACTTTTCAGCCCTCTTGCAGTTCCTGAGCATGGTTCTGGCCATTCGCAGTCTGATGCAAAGAGCTGCTGAGTAACCAGTAAGCCTTTTCTTTGTCTTTATCTTTCTTTAAGCCTGCTTGCTTGACCAGGAAGGTTTCCTGCTCCTGATGGGGCAGCTATACGGCTATGAAACCTCTCTCAGCCTCAATTGCGAGTAGCTATGTGGAAAATAGTTGTCCCACACGGTTGCCCAGATCTTTATTAGATTTTATGGCAGTGAGAAAGTAACCTTTATCGCTGAGACATTAGCATTTGTTCTTGTTGCACCAAAGTCTAGCTTAGCCTCCAGGACTGATGGTTCAGTAAGCATTCAAAAACAGTAACCCTGGCACAGGCTACCATGACAGGGGCAAGAGGAAGTACCTTTAGAGTCACTTTGCAGGCAGTGTGGGGCCTGAAGAGGAGAGGAAAGACAGCGTAGATGCCGTTGTGATAGTTGTGGCTAGCAAATTGCTATGTGACCCATACATGTACCATTTTGGAGGTTCTTAAGAAATACTCCAGTGAGGATTTTAGGGGGTAGTAATGAGTGTGTCAACAAAGGAAACTGTGCATTATTTAGGATTAACATGACCTTCATTTGTACTCCCAGGATGGTGAGGCTAGGTGTCTCTAGTGTTAATTGAGTTGTGGGATATCTATTATAGAGAAGAGCTTGCAATTCTAGAACTGACGGTAGCTCTTATCTTCATCTTTGTTTCTTTCTTAAAGAGTGAATTGCCAAACACTGCTCAAGAAATTGCTAGAAATTCCAGGATCTCCATAGAGTTCATGTCAGACCTACCTCTAAACTTCCAGGGATGCCGAGTTTTCTTGGTGAACATAATTTCAATGATTTCAATCAAAACGTAAGTTCAATTTCATAATTTTTTTTATGAAACTGAATACAGACAGGATAATACTTTCTAATGTAGACATAATAAGATTTGCCTGTTTCAGAAGATTATAACACAGTTCATACTACCCATCAACAGTCAAGTGACCACTTTGTAGAGTTGTGAATTTAGAAAGAAATAAAAGGCTCTTGGTGTACCTCAAAAAGTAATTCAGAACAGTTCAACAATAGGCAGAAAGTATGATTGTCAGTTATCCACTGGTCATTCCCCTTGTTCGAGTTTGAATATCTGTACTTCCTTGAAACGAGCAACAATGATCTTATTGTTTCCATGATGTTTCCTGTTCAGCAGCCGGATAGATGCCCTATCAATCTGAAGAAGAAAATGAAGTCTTACGGGCCTCTAGGAATCTGACAAGTTAAGCTTCTCACAGCTTTTGACATTCCAAAACATCTTGTAGCAGTGTTTTTTAAAGGCTCCTATTCATAACTCTGTGACTATATGGTTAAATAAATCTAATCTAAATAAAATAAATCTCTATGTTGCCTCAATTTCTAAATACCATACAAAGTGGCAAGAGCAGGAAAAATATTAAAAGTCTTGACCATCTCCTCCAGAAACAGGGCAGCCACTGTTCACATTTTGCCCATGAGCTATCCATACCCATCTTTCTGGCTACCAAAAGTCCCATTCTGTTTAGGTGATGGGTAGAGAGCACTGGAGGTCAAGAAAGAGAAGCCCCCACCCAAGCTGAAAGGGAGGGATTTGGGATTTCCCTTTGCCTGGGGCGGGTCAAAGAGAGGACCAGATATTCACTGGTCCATATCTGGCCAGTGAAAACAAAAGGAGAAGTCTTGGGGAGATTTCCTGAAATTGTTTATCCTGGAAAAGAAACACAGAACTTTACAAGGAGAAAAGTTTTTTCCTACTCCAGTCTCTTCCATCTTTGCATATAGCCCTGGGAGGACTTAATATTTGAAGCTGCCATAGTCAATGAGCAAAAGATGGTGAACAAGGAGAGACAGAATCTGAGTCCTGAATGACATCATTGCACTACTGAGCCTGCCTTCTCTAGACTTGCTTTTTGGGTGATAAAATCAAACATCACTATTGCCTGAGGCCCTGGGAGACTGGATTCTGTTATTTGCAGCTCAACGCATCCCCCATGACCATCTCGGGCACTGAAACCAACCTGCCAGATTTGCAACACACCTTCCTGATGAAATGTAATTCTGAATTTTAGTGTATCTCTCTGCCTTAGTGTGAAGATGCATGTTTCAGTGTGACTCTAGGGGTTAATTTGGCTAAAACAGTTTTCTTCCTCTGGTGTTAACTGATAAAATGAAAGATAATGTGATTCTAATCTCCTCAAAGCTTTTTGTTTACAATATGGGAGTGTGTTTCTGCAGAGTGGGACATTTCAGCTAATAGTTCAGTGAAATTAAAGGAAATCATCACAAGGAAAAATTTTTTTTCTTGTTTTTTTTTTTCTCTTTATTGCACCTATATGACAAGATGGATGTTAGCTGAACCTATTGTGGTAACTATTACATGATATATGTAAATCAAACCAGCATGCTGTACACCTTATACAGTGATAGATGTTGATTACTTTTCAGTAAAACTAGGAAAACATTCTAAAATAAGAAAACCACTTGACTCATCTGAATGAATACTGCTACTGTGGTGGAGGCATTTATTAAGATGGAGATAAAACACTTTATTTAGATTTACATATGATTACTTTGTTTGACATAATTCCTTGCAGAATAATACACAAACTATGATTATGAATGTGACACACACCATTCTTTTTATTTTAATAACTTTTAAAATTTAGATGTTTTTTCCTCTTCTTGTTCAAAAGGAGAGCGCTCCACACGTAGGCTCCAGGAACCCTGCCTCCTTTATCATAAACTCCACTGCAGGAGTTAGATGGACGACAACCTTCATTTGGTGAACCCTAGCTGGCTATGAATTCTAGATGTATTAGGGCTGGCAAAGTATGGTTAAGAAGGACAAGAGGAATTGCCCAAACATGGTGCTAGAAAGAAATCAACACAGACTTGTGTTTCTAAACTATGGGTGTCTGGGGGCACCTGGGTGGCTCCGTTGGTTAAGTGCCTGCCTTCGGCTCAGGTCATGATGCCAGAGTCCCATGATCGAGCCCTGCACCAGGCTCTCTGCTTGGCGGGAGGCCTGCTTCTCCCTCAGTCCCCCTGTTTGTGTTCCCTCTCTAGCTGTTTCTGTCAAATAAATAAATAAAATCTTAAAAAAAAAAAAAAAGCTTCTCCTCACTGGGGTCAGAATTGTACATCATAACCAATCCTTACTAACCAATATGTACTACCCGACCCTACTCTGTCTCTCCTAAATTTTCTTCCCTAGTCCCTTTTCTCTTCTACTAGTACCCTCTTTTCCATAGGCAGTTCCACTGTGGACCCCGCTACCCTTACTACCCTTCTACCTTTTTCTTTCCTTCCCTTCTTTCCTGCTTGCCTTCTTTTCCTTCCTTCCTTTTTTATTCATTCATTTCCAACTATGTGTCAGGTCTTGTTCCAGGTATTGTATGACCTGGGCATACAACAATAAATGAAAAGAATGAGAAGTTTATATTCTGTGAGGGGAGGAGGGGGAAATATCCCAAAATAATAAGGGAATTTCAGGTCATGACAAGAGTTTTGAAGAGAATCAAACTGAGTAAGTGATAAATGGGGCTGAGGGGCGGGAAGGGGCAAGACCACTTTAGAAAGGATGGAAAGTCTATTGGGAAGGATTAAAATTAAGTTGAGGCCTGAATTATAGGAAAGATTCAGCTGGAGGAAAAATGTTCCAGATAGAAGATGGTCATGCAAAGGCCTTGCGGTAAGTCTAAGCAAGTGAAGGCAAGCTGGCATGGTTA
The DNA here is from genome assembly GCA_004023965.1 of Spilogale gracilis. Taxonomy (NCBI): domain Eukaryota; kingdom Metazoa; phylum Chordata; class Mammalia; order Carnivora; family Mephitidae; genus Spilogale; species Spilogale gracilis. The sequence continues at coordinate 27,995 of PITA01005223.1, read as the reverse complement.
GAGCCTGGAGAATAAGGATGGGAGTGGTAATAAGACATGAAGCCAGATAATTTGCAGGGGCAAGATTTCATCCGGCCTGGAAAGTAATGTAAGGGGCCTGAAATTCATTCTAAATGCAATCGGAATCCAGGTCCTAGCAAAGTAAGGAATCATCTAGAGCATTGACTATTCATTACTTAGTTCCCATACATTCTCCATAGGCTGGTCCTGTAGAGATTTCATGACAGTGGGACACAGGAAGAAATTTATTATAGGGGTGCCTGGCTGGCTTAGTCAGTGGAGCATGTGACTCTTGATCTTGGGGTTGTGAGTTTGAGCCCCATGTTAGGTTAAAAAAAAAAAACCTAAAAAAAAAAAAAGAATTTATTACGTACAGAGTTTAGGACACACAGGAACAGGTGACAAATGTGAGCTCCTCTGCTTCACTCTACATCTTTGTCTTCCTCTCCCATCTCTTGTACATCTTAAAGCCACCCCATTCCTACATATTTAGGCCATTTGTTCCTTGTTTCTTTTGGATAAATCCATCATTTGGCTTTGGATTTCCATCTGTTTTTACCCCAAATTATCAACAGAGATGCCTCTTTCGAATCAGTTCATTCATTCACATTTCTGTGTAGTATATTAGGAAAAAGATCAAGAAGATTTGTTAAGTTCTAAGTCAAAAATCCCCATTCTTAAGAGTGATGAGTCATGAAACCCAGTCCTGGAGTGAGCTGGAAGCCACAGCACATTTCCACTGCAGTTCTAATATATTAAGTACTTTTTAAAAAAGATTGTATTTATTTATTTGACGGAGAGACAGGCAGAGAAAGAGGGGGAAGCAGGCTCCCTGCTAAGCAGAGAGTCCGACACAGGCCTCCATCCCAGGACCTTGAGATCAGGACCTGAGCTGAAGGCAGAGGCTTTAACCCACTGAGCCCCCAGGCGCCCTATTAAGTACTTTTTAATTACATTTTCAATCATCTTTGAAATAGCCCCCAAACGTTTTCCAAATAAAAGCCAACCTAAAAACAAAAACCAGTGCCAGTTAATGAGCATTTCTCAGCAAATTCATTATAGTTGGGATAAAAATATTCAACTGGTTCATGTGACTTAAAATTATATTCACATCATGCATTATTGTAACTCACAATGTAACATAGTGCATATAAAAATCCCACAGTAATCAATTCCCATTAGAATGACTCTCTACCCAAATTAAGTTACCAATTAAATAAGTTCTACCAAATAGTGTATCCAAGGTAAATTAGATTAAGCCTACCATCATATTAATCTGATTTGTATTCTGAGCTGCACAGTTGTATTCTCTTCCTTTTTTCTTTAAACAATAATAAAAAAGAATGCATAATTCAAATATTTCCACTTAAGAAATAAAACAAAATCGTGAGCCACCTGGGTGGCTCAGTTGGTTAAGCATCTGCTTTCAGCTCAGGTCATGATCCCAATGTCCTGGAACTGAGCCCTACATCGGGCATCCTGCTTAGTGAGGAGACTACTTGTTCCTCTGCCTATCACCCTGCTGTGCACTTGCTCTCTCTCTCTCTCTCTCTCTCTCTCAAATAAATAAAAGCTTCAAAAAATATAAGAAAATCAGTTATAAGTTTTTAAGCAAACAGCCCATAATTGTGAATGGCTACCTTGGGGACTCCAAAATGGTGTGTGTGTGTGTGTGTGTGTGTGTGTGCACGCGCGCTCGCGCTGGTTTTGATACATCCACATTAGAAAAATCCACCCATAGAAAGGAGCGAGAATGACGGAAGTCTTCTCAGGATGTCTCAGTGGAACATGAGTAAACAAGTTTACTTAAACTGATATGTCTCTGCAAATACACCCAGTCACAATAGTGAACTTCTTAGGCCTGACAACTATTTAAACCCTGAAGGGTGAGCGGGTTCTGTTAGAGACCTTCATACTCCTGGTGACCAATGTCCTTTGTAATGAAAAGGGGACATTAGTTCTCCTCTAGCCCCCTTGCTTGGGATTAAATGAGACTTCAGCTTTGGTGTAAAGCTGTCAGCTGTCCTGATCAAGGACAGCATACAAAAATGGGACTCTAGGAATAAGGGACAAAAGGGAGGGAGATCTGGAAGAGGATAGGGATGAAACAGTAGAACTGAGCCTGCACCTGCCCAAAATGTCCAAAGACAGCAGGCTCTAGCTAAAATCTATGGGAGGAGGAAGCTTGGTGGATAGGTAGAGAAATTAGATAAGGCCAAGATGACTTTAGCCATCCAAAATGAAGGAGTCAAGGGAGGACTTATCTGAATGCAGTAGACAACTGAATTACAAAGAGGAGAAATATAAACCAGCAATGATCCCATATCTTCTGCCTGGCTAGCTTAGATGTGACTCTCCTGTTGCTGGGCAGAAAACATTTCACAGGAGATGTGACCATTAATGCAACAGACTCTAATGAGCTGTAGGCTGTGGATGTTTCTATTCTCGAACATGGGATGAGCCAGTGACTGGGAGAGGATGAGTGAAGCAGCGGCACCTGAACATCCTGACACATCATCCAGTAGCTCCGCTCACTTTGGACATTTCCTGAGCGACACATGACAGCTCGCAAGAACAACACGATACACACGTAGACTTATTTGTTCCCCCAAGACCAACAGGACAATGAGTTTCTACCACAGGAGCTTACAGAGACGTTGTTCCGTCCAGGTTACAGTCAGATTCTACAAGAGACTTTGACTACAGAGATATTTAGAAAATGAATGTGGTTAAGGGAAAAGGGCAGGAGCTGGAAGTCGGAGGAGCCACGTTCCCATTCTGGCTCCAGCCGGGCAAACCTGGGGAGGCTGTTTCACCTCTCTTGGCCTCAGTTTGTCCTTCTGCAAAGCATGGTGTAGAACTCCACGCACCACGAGCTACTGTCTCAGAGTTTTCAAGGGGATCTCCAGACGGAAGCTCACTGGAAATTTTAAAAAGCCAACAAAGACATGGTGCTGGATGAAACAACCGATCAACACTTGAACTCTGATGTAGACATCCATCTTCACAAAGGGACTTGTTGGCCTCTTGTTTGATAGATATCATCGTCAAAGGACATTTAAGTGTAACTTTGGAGGACAGTAGTTTTCAGATGCTCGTCTTGGAATAAGCTCAAGAGGAGTGTCAGATCATTTCCAGTTTGAATGAACCATTATTTTTGGCTTGGTTGGAGGGGGTGCCAGGTGAAAGCTGAGCTTCTTCTCCTTCACAATTACAATCACAAGTCAGCCTTTATTCTAGCAGTTTGGTCCAGAATGGCTACTCCCCGGGTGGGAGCCCTATGGCCTACTGCTCACTTGAAACTGTATCCCTAATATCTTTATCCAAAATACACTTCAGTGTTATATGCTTATTACAAGAGAGAAAAGAACTAGTATTTTCCAAGTGCCTTCCATGGGCTAAGTACTTGCAGGGTGTTTTACATACCTTCTGTCACTTAATCCTCAAGGCAACTTTCAAAGACAGGTATCACCATCCCTATTATACAGGTGAAGAAACTGAGACTCAGAGTGGTCATGACTTGCCCAAGGGCATATCACTAGGACACGGCAGAGATCCGAAATAAAAATTCAGGCCCTTCTGACTTCACAGTCTATGCTTTTGCTTCTCTAACATCATGATACCCAGAAGGAGGGAAAAAAAATGAGGATGAACAGTTAACCAGCAAAATTTTGGAAAAGGATATGCTATTATTAAAGAGCTCACCCATTTTACATCATTCTGCAATGTCCGATATTTGAAGAATCAGAATATAATGGAAATATTCACTGTTGATTCACTACTGAACATAAGCAATCTGATCTTGATGATCCAGAAGGCGCTTCCAGATCTTGTCTTAAAGTTCTCAGTAACAACACTGACCATCAGCACACTACAGATGAATGGAAAAGAAACACCACGTAAGAGAAGCGAGATCGCCTGCCTCCAAGTCGCCAGGCACTGTGATGGCCTCTATCGGTTTTTACTACACAGGTCAAAGAAACAGATGGAATCTATGGATACGATCCTGCCTCTTTGGACTTATGTTCTAGACATACATCCATTCTCATGCCCAGTGAGAGAGAAATCAATTCAAAAGGATCTCACCTTTCACCAAATTCTACCCTTAAAATCCTAAATTGGTCATATCTTTGTGCACAATATTTTTGGCAGTCGCAAGCTCTATCACAAAGCAGAGCTGAAGATGATTGCAGAATACAACTGGTATTTAAGTGCTCCCTGGGGGAGGCAGTGTGGCTCTGTGGAGGGAAAGGGGTCCCGCCTCGGGGCGAACATCTGCTCCGGCCAGAGTTACCAAAGCCAAGGTTCTCGGCTGTCTCAGTGCCTAGATCCCTAACAACATGAAACAATGTAATAACTGTAAGCAACCATGTCCAAATAGACAACTCGATATTGGAATCATCGAGATGCGGCCACGTTCAGAAAGGCATTTCTTGGCATGCTACAGCAGACTGGGATGAAAGTTGTACCGAAGGCTGGAGAAGAGCCCAATGTGCTTCACCAGGTTGGGCTCCACCACGTAGGCCCGCTCCCCCTTGGCCCTCAGCAGTGAGTAGAGTGCCATGTCCTTGCCAAAGCCCTTGTGGCAATACACCTGAGACAGGTAGGTGAGGGTCCGGCGGGCCGCAGGAGCAGGGAAGAGCATGGCTGGGGTGCAACACTGAGAGGCAGGGACCACGCTGTACAGGGACGGGCTCAGCCGCCGCAATTCCAGGAAATAGTGCCGGCCTACCAGTTCCACCAGACCCATGCTATACAGGGAGAAGAAGAGCATGACGGGCCAGCTGAACCCCGGACGACTGGCAAACCGCATGTATATCCAGGTTAGCAAGGGCCCCAGCAACATGCCCACGCCAACCCACTCCAGGATCCGCATGGGTTCTGGGTTGATGTAGTGCTGCAGCCTCTCGGGGTGATAGAGCTTCAGATAAAGGGCATCTCTGAGGTGCGGCTCGGAGAAGCGAGCTCGCAGAAGGTGCTCCAAGACTGGGAAGATCTGCTCTTCCGGAACGGCGTCATCTTCCACCATCAGGACGTAGTCTGGGTTGTAGGTCTGCAGGGAAGACTCCAGACAATAGACATAGTCCTGCTTCTCTTTCTCAAACGAGTTGGTCGAAGGGTCATCACCATAATCATCCTCGGTGCCCTCATAGCGGTTGGCCACAGGGACATACTTAGACAGCAGCTTGGCATCGAAATGGCTCACGCTACGTTCCACGTTGCACAGGAAGAGCTGGTGGCCCTCGCACTGGGGGCCGCATTGTTGAAGAAGCCGGTGAAATTGGGACACCACCTGCAAGACATAGTGGAAGCCAGGCTGCCTGTCAACAGTGATGATGGTGATGACCAGCCAGGGGCGAGGGGTGGCCTGCCAGACTATGGGCACCGAGCCATTGGCAGATGGCAGCTCCTCAAAGTAGTGGAGGGCAGCTTCGCCCTCTTTCAAACTTTGCTGCAGGAACTCTTGACTCATTTGGTTCAGGTGCCAATGGCGCAGATAGAAATAAGAGTGCAGGAGGCGGTGACAGGCTAGGGGGGCCAGCAAGCCGAACGTCACCACCGTTAAGATCAAGAGCTGGACAGCGGTGCTGCCCCAGGAGAGCCGCCTCAGCCTCCGGAGGAGCATGGCAGCGGGAGGGGCTGATGAGCTCATGAGGTCAACTTCTGGTCAGGTCTGGTCCCAAGAGCAAACCATCCTGAATGCAGGCGCACATCAGCACAAGCCAAACCTAGAGAGAGACAAGTGCAGGATGGTAAGTGGCCTTAAACAAAACCAAACCAGACACGGGGACAGAGGGCAGCACATTTATCAACCCAGAAATTCTAATTCTAGGTTGTAGCTACCAGTGACTTCCAAGTATTTTCTCCAGTACACTATTGTTTAGTTGTGTCGCTTAATGATCTCTGGGATTCTTTCATTACTTCTATGAGTAAGCAAAGCTTGGTGTGTCCAAGCAAGTTGCCACACCCACTGGCGGTTAGCTGGGCTTACAATGTGCCAGAAAGTCACCAGGTAGGCGAGTAAGATCCTTATTTCAAGGCAGCGGCTCCATAGACCTGCATTCTTAGAACAGAGGAAAAAGCAAGACTGGACACAAAGCAAATATACATTTAAAGTAAATTCCAGAGTAAGTGTGTATTGACTGACTATGCATAGCAGTTTCTGAAAACTGCCTTTTCTGCACATCCGAAAAAAGAAAAGGACTCTTTAAGATTCTCTGAGAAGTCTTTGTCAAGATCTTCCATTCTTATTTCTCTAATCTCATGCAACTATACTTAAAACACATCTTAGGGCGCCCGGTGGCTCAGTCAGTTAAGCGTCTGCCTTTGGCTTGGGTCATGATCCCAGGGGCCTGGGATCGAGCTCCTCCTCCCTCCCCTTGCTCATGTTTTCTCTCTCTCTAATAAATAAAATCCAAAAACAAACAAAAAAAACAAAAACAAAAAAACAAAAAAAAACCCTGCATCTTAATTTAATCCTTATTGTTCTCCCATTTTATTTTTTATAACACTGCCATTGGAACCAGTATCTCCCATATGCAAGTGAACTCCAGAGCCCCAAACTTGGGAGGGGAGGAAGTATCTGGAGAAAAGTCCATGAGCAGCTTTGCAATGAGGGAGGGAGGGACAGACAGAAATGAAGGTGGAAGAGACAGCTGCCCCCCAGCCTGGTCCAGAAAGGATGTTGCATGATGCAATGGCTCAGGGTGCTGGCTGAGGTCGGGCACACATGTGACTCCCAACTCAGTGGGTGGAAGTCCCATCACCTCTCCACAGCTGTGTGGCACCGGGCTGGTTCAGTCAAAAGAGCCTGTGACTCTTAGTCTCGGGGCCCTGACTTAGAGTCCCATGTTGGGTGTAGAGATTACTGAAATATAAAACTTTAAAAAATGTACCCATATGGGGGCACCTGAGTCGCTCAGTTGGTTTTAGCTCAGGTCGTGGTCTTGGGCTTGTGGGATCCAACCCAGCATCAGGGCTCCATACTCAATATGAGTTCTGCTTGAGATTCTCTCCCTCTCCCTCACCTCCCCCCACCAACTCACAAAGCACTTTTTCTCTCTCTCTTTAAAATAAAATAAACAAAGAAAATCTTTTTTTTAAATGTATCCATACAAGGGCACCTGGGCGGCTCAGTCAGTTAAGCATCTTCCTTCGTCTTAGGTCATGATCCTGGGGTCCTGGGATGGAGCCCCGCATCAGGCTCCCTGCTCAGTGGGGAGTCTGCTTCTCCCTCTCTTTCTGCTGCCTCCCCTACTTGTGCTCTCTCTCTCAAGAGGGATACCAATAAATCTCAAATAAATAAGTAAAACCTTAAAAAAATTAAAAAGTATCCGTACATACAAACTCAAGTAATACCTCCTTGGGAGGAAATATCTCTGCAGGAGTAAGTAGGCCTAATGATCCAAGGGAAAACAGACTCAGACAGAGAAACAGAATTCAAAGGACAAAGCCAGTAAAACACCTATGTCAATGCAAAACTAAGTGGCGTCTAAAGAACAGAAGGTAAACCCTTCTGTCAGAAGGATAATAGAGTGTATACACATTTGGAAGAAACTGCCTAGCTTGTGAGTTATCTTGAAGGAAAGGCCACCCAGGGACCATATGAGGTTGTGGTGCAGCGTTCCAGGTGTCATTTCCATGTCCTTCCCTTCTTGGGCACACAGAGAGACCATATTCCCTAGCCCATCTTCTTCCAGGTGGGGTCCAGTGACTAGACTTGCCAGGAAAATATGAGCAAAGTGACACATGTGACTCCTGGGCCAAGGCGGTTGAGAGCAGATGTGCCTTCCCGACTTTCTCATTCTCCATTTGCCAAGTGGCGGGGCTCTGGAAGAGGGTGGAGCCACCATATTGTGGGAGACTGAGGTCCTGAATGACTGCACAGAAGAGCGGTCCCTCCCGCTGCTCACCTCCCCAGAGTCTCCCAATCTAGACTGGGCTGTGCAGGGAGTAGTCACTAATGATTTCTGGACTTGTCTATTACAGCGGTAACCTGTCCAGCCCAGCAGGACTGTGTACAATACCACACTTCTCTCTATAGGATGATGACATAGTCATTCAACAAGGTCTCACTTCAGCATCAGAGGCACACTATACCATGGGACCCAGCGGTGAGACAGACTACCTCAGTACCAGTAAGAGTTCTGGCTAGTACTGGAAGAGGGAAATAGCAGGCAGAGGTTTGAAGAGCAAGCACCCCGAGGCCTGCTGGTTTGTGAACGTTCAGAGTATGATAGATGGGATATGAGCTGCTTAGGCCAATGAAGTGAATAAATCACGTGGACGCACATCACTCCTAGTGGAAGCCAAGGACTGAAACTGGATTGAGCTTGTACTCCTGGTAAGGAGCGGGGTCATTCAGGTGGCTTCCGTTCCCTTGTTCACCTCGTTCCCCTTGCACTTGCTGTCACCCAGGAGCCCTACCCACTTGCAAGAAGGAACAGAACACAGTGAGCAAGATAAGGCATGCAGCTTGGAGAATGTCAGGCACACAGTGAGCACAAACGTGACAACGCGAGGGCGATGACAGTGCGGTGCTCTGTGTTTCGTGTAAAACCCCCACCCACACTCCCTCGACATGCTCTTCTAGCGACAGTTTCCGGTAAAGCAAGAATGTGACGCTTTTCAGTCCCTATCAATCCCAGGAGTGGGTTGTTTAAGGGCTGTATGCGTGTGTATGTGTGTGTGCACCATTTAAAAACATAAATATGATCGTATTGTTCTCTCGCTTAAAGCCCTTTTTGAGCTTCCCCATGCTCTGGTAATAAAACCAACATTTCTTATCATGGTCCACAAGTTCCTTTATGATCTGGACTATGCCCTTCCTTGTCATCTTGTTCGACTGGCCCTTCTCAGCTTACTCAAAATTAGAGGTTGGCGATATTTTTCTGTAAAGGACCAGAGAGTAAATATTTTAGATTTTGCAGGCCACATACTGTCTTTGTTGCATATTCTTCATAGAATTTTTGTTTTGTAAAACTCTTTAAAAATATAAAAACTATTTTTAGTGCTCCAGCCACATGAAATCAAGTTGCAAACCAAATTTGGCCAGCAGCCCAGAGTTCACCAATTCTTCTTGTAGACTAGCACTCTCCAACAGAAATACGATGCAAGAGCCACAGAGGTAGTTAAAATTTTCTCGCAGCCACAGTAAAAAAGTAAAAAAAAAAGATGAAATTAATTTTAATAATATATTTTAAATACACTACATCAGAACTTTTATTTCAACATGAAACCAATATAAAAAATTATTAATGAGGTACTTTATGTCTATTTTTAATACTAAGTCTCTGAAATCCAGTGCACATTTTATATTTACAGCACAACTCAATTCAGATTGGTCAATTCAGATTTTCAAGTAACCAAAAGTCACATGGCACCAACTAGCGGGTGGCTGTAGACACACTCATCTCAGAACACTGACCATGCTACACTCTTACCCAACTCTTGGCCTTTGCTCACACAACTCCACACCCTGACACACTTTACCCCCACCTTCCCTGCTTCTTCGCTCAGAGAGTTTTTTTCTTGTCCTTTAATACACTCTCCTTGGCCCATGCAAAATAGGACCTATGAAACTGGTGATCGCATATTTTGCTAAGGGGAGTATAAATCAACACAACCTCTGTAGAATTAATTTGGGAATCTCTAAGAAAACTACTAATGACTCAGCAATTCCATTTCTAACACTCCTTCCTAGATATATATTCTCATGTGTGATAAAATAACTTGCAGCATCATTTGTAATAGAAAAATAACTGCCAAGCGCTCATTCATTGAGAGTGAGTCAAATAAATTATGATACACCCAAAGAATGGAATACAAAGTACCCGTTAAAAGCAAGCAAACTTGGAAGAGACCAAGATGGCAACACAGAAGGCTCCTGAACTTCTCTCCTCCCATGGATGCATTACATATACAACTACACCATGAGAAATTCCCTAAGAGAAATCCTGAAACTGGCTGAGGAACCCCTACACACAGGGCAAGTGAGATAATGCCCACGTTGAAACAGGTAGGAAAGAAAGGCTGAGACACACTCCAGGCATAAACTCTATTGCCGGTACAGTGCCCTACAACAGGGAGGGAACTCCCCATTCCCAGTTTCTCCCTGAGGAGTAAAGGGTTTGGGCCACCTATCTAGCACCCAAAATTTTAAGATTCCCACCTGAAGGATGGGGTCCCAACACATCTAGCTCTGAATGCCTATGGGGCTTGCATCCATGAGACCAATAAGACCACAGCAAACAAAGAAGCAGTTCTTCCTGTGTATAGAAAACTTGCCACCTCTATTGCCTCCAGGGCTCAGCATGTAAGGAGCAGGCAAAAATGACCATCCCCTAGTTTTTCCCTGGAAGGGTTTTGAGTGCATACTTTACAAGTTACTGCCAGAGGGTAGAGCTTCTAACTTAGCACATATCTAGGAGCTGGCTGAGATTCCCCCCAGCACCCAGGGCGACCAAGAGGCACTCCTCCCACCTTCTCCCATGGGTTCATGCCAGTGATAAAACCAGCATCTCTCTGGAAGGAGCTTATACACGGGCCTCGTGCCCCAGTTTTTGCAGCAACACCTGAGGGATGGGCCCCTGGGTCATTTGACCCCAATCACCAATGGTATATGACTCAAAAACTGAGAACCAATAGATGAATTCAGAAAAGTTGCAGGATATGAGATCAATATGCAAAAATCAGTTGCATACAATCCCATCTACAATAGCATCAAAAGGAATAAACTACTCAGGAATAAATTTAACCAAGGAGATGAAAGATGTGTACACTGAAAACTATAAGACTATTACTGAAAGAACTGAAAATGACGCAAATAAATAGAAAGATATTCTGTGGCTGTGGATTAGAAGAATTAATATTGTTAAAATGTCCACATTACTCAAAATGATCTACAGATTCAATGCAATCTCTACTAACATTCCAATGGCATTTTCCACAGGAATAGGAAAAACAATACTAAAATTAGTATGCAGCTACAAAAGACCCCAGATAGCCAAGGCAATTTAAAAAACATAGGACAAGCTTCTTGACATTGGTCTTAACAATGATTTTTTTTTTTTATATTTTTACAAAGCACAGGCAACAAAAGCAAAAATAATTAATTGGGACTACATCAAGCTAAAGGGCTTCACACAGTAAAGGAAACCATCAATAAAATGAAAAGGCAACCTATAAAATGGAAGATAATATTTGTAAACCACATATTAGACAAGGAGTTCATATCCAAAATATACAAAGAATTCATACAATTCAATAGCAATAATAGTAATAACAATAACCAACTTATTTAAGCAGGCAAAGGAGGATCTGAAGAGACATTTTTCTAAAGACATAAACAGGCAACAGTTCCTTGAAAAGGTGCTCAACATCACTTAATCATCACGGAAACACAAATCAAAACCACGATAAAATATCACCTCATACCTATTAAGATGTCTATTATCAACAAGGCAAGAAATAACAAATGCTAGCACGATGTGGAAAAAGAAAACCTTTGTATACTGTTGGCTGAAATATTAACCAGTAGAGACACTATGGAGTTAGGGAGGGAAAACAGTATGGAGGCTCCTCAAGAAATTAAAAATACAACTACCTAAGGACCCAGCAATCCCCTATCTGGGTACATATGCAAAGGAAACAAAAATCACTATCTTGAAGGGGGATCTGGGACTGCAGCCTTATACACAACAGTCAAGATATGGGAATGACCCAAATGTCCACAGATGGATGGATGGATGGATGAAGAATATGTGGTGTGTCTATGCGATGGAATATTATTCAGCCTTGAAAAAGGGAAATCCTGCCATTTGTGACAACATGGATGAATACAGAGGGCATTACGCCAAGTGAAATGAATAGAACAAGACAAATACTGCATGGTATCATCTATATGTGAAATGTAAAAAAAGTCAAACTCATAGAAGCAGAATAGACAGCTGGTTACCAGGTGCTAACGGGAGGGCTGTGGGAGTAGGGAGAGGTTGGTTAATGAGTATAAACTTTTAGTTAAGGATGAATAAGGTCTGCGGAGCTAAGGCATAACTTGGTGGCCACAGCTGACAATACTGTGCTTGCTAAGATACAACACTGGCATCTGCTAAGAGGTAGAACTTAAGTGTTCTCAACACACACACACACACACACACACACACACACATTCAAAAAAGCAACCTCTTCATATACAAATATGGAAAAAAAATTTTAAGGTATATTTTCAGTGAAAGAAGAGCTAGATTAAAAAACAAAAAACAGGGGAGCCTGGGTGGCTCAGTTGGTTAAGCGACTGCCTTCAGCTCAGGTCATGATCCCGGATCCCCGGAGACCTGGGATCGAGTCCCATATCGGGCTCCCTGATCGGCAGGAGGCCTGCTTCTCCCTCTCTCACTCCCCCTGCTTGTGTTCCCTCTCTGGCTGTGTTTCTGTCAATTAAATAAAATCTTAAAAAAAAAAAAAAAAAAAACCCACCACCAACAACAAAAAAAACAAAAAACAACAAAAAACAAAAAAACAAAGACTCATTTGTTAAGTGTCTGCCTTCGGCTCTGGTCATGATCCCAGGACCCTGGGATGGAGCCCCGCATAGGGCTACCTGCTCAGCGGGGAGCCTGCTTCTTCCTTTCCCATTCCCCCTGCTTGTGTTCCTTCTCTCCCTGTATCTCTGTCAAATAAATAAATAAAATCTTTAAAAAAAAAAAAGACCTAGAAAAGTATGTGTGTGTGTGTGTGTGTGTGTGTGTGTGTGTGTATTTAATATATATATGCTACCATTTGTGTAGCAAAAGGGGCAAAATATACTCAAAGGGTGCGCTCTTAAATCTAGGTATGACTGGAGGGACCCTAAAAGCACTCAGTCTTCCCAGGCCCTTGGCTTCCTGCTTTATTTTCTAGGATCTTGCTAAGAGGCCTGGTGTGCATGCAAGGCTGGCTTTGAATTTGCTGCACAAAGAGGCTTGTCTGTTCCAGGTGGATACAAGTGGAAAAAAAAACGTTCTTGAAGCTGTTTATCAAGCAAGCACAACGATCTTCCCTCGATTTCATTATTTGTGTGGGACAAGAGAAATGAAGGAGATGTCAGTCTTCTCCCAGCTCCCCTGTGCTGCTGCTCTCGGGCCCTCTCCTGCCCCTTGACACCCCAGGCTCTTGATTCTCTCTCCTCTCTGGCAGGTGGGTCAGGAACTGGAGCACCTAGTGCTGACATGAAGAGGACCTTTGACCCCAGGCAGTTTCCCCAGTGGGGGGCAATAAAATCATTAACATCTCAGAAATAGTTTGCTTTAAAAATACAGTGTGAGAGTGCTCTTCTCGTGACCATCAAGGAAGGAAGGGGATTCAGTTCAGAGGACACGTGGTCCCTGCCTACACTGAGAAGCTGTTGCTGGGGTGAGGGGCAGCACAGACCTTCAGAGCTTCTCATAACGATATGCATTTCTTGCTCAGGGGTCTGTGAACAGCTGGGTTCAGCTCTGGACTGCAGATCAGAATCAGGTTTCCATGTACCTGTTGTTCCAGGTCAGGTTGCAGAAGGAACAGCAACCTGGGTATGCTCTTTTGGTGGACACAAGAGGTACGTAAGAGTCAAAACACGAAGTTACATTCACAGCCTCACTTAAGCATGCCATAGATTAAGTCCACTCACCATGCACTAGCCAAAGCAATGGGGCAGAAAAATTTACTCCTCCAGCAGAGCAGAGAATGGGGAAAATGAAGATTCAATGGAAAGCAAAAGCAGCAGGCCAGTTTCTGAGCCCACAGGAAACAAAGAAAGGCTCCAGCAATCTTCTCAGAGTCTGGGACATTTCTTAAAATGCTCACAAGGGGGCACCTGGGTGGCTCAGTGGGTTAAAGCCTCTGCTTTTGGCTCAGGTCATGATCTCAGGGTCCTGGGGTCCTGGGATCGAGGCCCGCATGGGCTCTCCGCTCTGCAGGGAACCTGCTTCCTCCTCTCTGCCTGCCTCTCTGCCTACTTGTGTGACAAATAAATAAATATAATCTTTAAAAAAAAAATGCTCACAAGGCATCTGGCCCCCATATCACTAGACACAGTCTGAGTCAGGACAGACCAGAGTAATGACCCCTAAGTCTCGAGGGTTTATTAAAAAAAAAGAGAGAGATTTAATTCTTGCTCATGTTACTTGTCCATTATGGATCAGTGAAGACTCTGCTCCCTGTCATTCGCACTCCAGGACCCAGGTAGATGGAACTGCTTCTTTTCTAGACATTCCTAGGTTTGTGGCAGAGAAGAAAGAGATGGATAAGTGGACCACAAACTGGCTCTTAAAGTCATAGCTCAAAAATGATACACACCACGTCCCCTTACCTTTCATTGACCAGTGTAAGTTACACAACTCTTGAGTTTAAGAGAACAGAGTTATATAATTTTCCTGCAAGAAGGGGTACCAAAAGACATATGGCCAAGCCTGAAGCTAATGATTAGGGACATATATGTCTCTGCAGCGGTGTAGCAGAAGTATCCTGAACAATAATGCAATCTAGCACACTATCTTGGGCCCTGGGAGGCGGGATCAGATCCTTCAATGATCAGATGACTGGCTTACCTAAAATCCAGCCACATGGAGTTAGGCAGGCATTCAAACTATGTTCTTGTTTGCTTTTTAAAACATTTTCTTAAAGGATTTAACAAATTGCTGCACTGTGGAATGTGGTGTTCAAGACCTCCTGTAATTTATTTCACTTTACTGATTTTAAGATAACTTACCTGAAAACAGGAATTTGCATTGGTAGTTTGAGGGAAGGAGGTTTTTACTCCCAGCCCAGTATGGAGGTGGGATAGAAATAGGACCATGGGTGCATTATCACTCTTTTTCCAGAATTCCACAGTCACCCATGGCATTACCAGCTCCGGACCATATCCAGGGAAGCTGGGGACTGACTGGGATCTGTGAGGGGGCCTGGAAACAATGACACCACTACAGCCCTGATTCTACTGTGTAATGATTACTGAGTTCTTATCTATACCCTACTGGTGCACTTCGAAACACAACCATTGTTTTTTCTTTTTGTATTAAAAAAGGTCCGAGGTGGGGGAAGGATTTTTATTTTTTTAAGTCTTTATTTATTTGAGAGAGGGAGTGAGACAGCATGAGAGGGGAGAAGACCAGAGGGAGAAGCAGACTCCCCATGGAGCGGGGAGCCTGAGGTGGGACTCGATCCCAGAACTCTGGGATCATCACCTGAGCTGAAGGCAGTTGCTTAACCAACTCAGCTACCCAGGTGCCCGAAATGCCACCATTTTCTAAATTGGATTATGTCTGTTACTGTGTCTCAGAGGGAGGGCTCAGAAAAGACAACAAAAGACGAAGAGCAAGAAATGAACATGAAATAGGGCTAGAACGAATAAATGGAGCGACAATGACAGTTGCATTTTACTGCAACTTCTAAAAATTAAGCTGGGGACACCTGGCTGGCTCCATTCGGTTAAGTGGCCGACTTCTGACTTCAGCTTGGTCATGGGGTCCAGCCCCGCATCGGGCTCCGTGTGCAGTGGGGAATCTGCTAGAGATTCTCTCTCTCTCTCCCTCTCTCCCTGCACTCTCTCTCAAATAAATACACCTCTTTTTTTTTTTAATTTTTTTAAAGATTTTTTTATTTATTTGACAGAGAGAAACACAGCCAGAGAGGGAACACAAGCAGGGGGAGTGAGAGAGGGAGAAGCAGGCTTCCCGCCAAGCAGGGAGCCCAATATGGAACTTGATCGCGGGTCTCCGGGATCATGACCCGAGCCGAAGGCAGTCGCTTAACCAACTGAGCCACCCAGGCGCCCCAAATAAATACACCTTTAAAAAGTAAAATAAAATAAATAAAAATGAAGCTGAAGGGGTTAAAGAGGTATGTGAGGCAGAGCACTAGGCTGAGGGTCAGGAGAGAGGCGGCCAAGAAGCCTTTTCCCCAGGTCTGCCCTCCTACGTGAATGGAAACATGAGACCAGTACACACTGCTTCTCACCCCTCTCCAGTCACTTCCCATGCCCTAGCAATGCCACCCCATGGCCTCTTTGACACCTCTCTTTTCCCCTCTCCTCCCCCAGCCGTGCCCTTCTTCACCGCCTCCCCCTAGTGACTCCTCCTCGTCCCCTCCGAGCCAGCTGATGGCAACAGGCTCCTAGCCAGGCCTCCAGCTTCCAGAAGGAGCAGCGGATTGACCTCAGTCCAGATCTGGTCTCAACACTCACTCATTAGGTCCATTTGTAAAGAAATCATTTATCTGAGACTATTCTGCCTCTGTCAAATAGGAAAATGAAACAAATACCTCATTTATGGAGGCATCGTGGGGATGAAATGAGACAATGGCTATGAAAGCCCTTTGTCAGGTAAGAGACAATGCAAATGATGGTAATGTTTTACATTACATCCATCTGATGTTCTAAACCACATGTCTGAACACGGGCCTCTTTTCTGTGGGACTGTTCATGATTCCCCAGTGACTATAATGTGAAGTCCAACTTCTTCGCCAAGATTCTTCACGATCCAGTTTCAACTGTCTCTCCAGTCTTGTTTCTTCTCCTCACGTAGGCTACTTAACCATCAAGAACCAGCTCAAAAGGGACCTCTTAAAAACCAACCCTCATCTGCCCCAGCAGAAATAAACTTTTGTTTCTCAAGTGCTTGGCCCTTTTACATAAATTCCCCCCCGCCGAGTATTCATTTATCACTTGCTACTTTAGACTGTATCCATGTATGGCTACCACTTATTAAGCTCCTACTACATATCGAAGTTCTGTAATAGACTCTTACATCTATTTCATTTAACCAAAATAGCATCTCTTGAAGACCAATGGAATTAAAATAAACTCTACCAAGTTGGAAGCAGGAAATTAAAACAGAGAAGAAATTCCAAGGCCCATATTTTGTCCACAATACCTACTGCCCTCCATGGCTCTACTCATGACCCCTGACTTCCGCCCCAATTGGACTGATAAATCCTTTGTTAGTGGATTCAGTCTGATTTATCTTTGGTATTCCTTGCAGACTCATCACAGTATATGCATAGGAGAAACTCAGTGTTTGTCAAGCAAATAAATGCCCCTAGTCAAGTCATTTAACCTCTGTGGGTCTCAATCCCTCAGCTATACAATTGGGAGTATCGAAGAGTGTGGCCTTACAATGCAGAGAGATCAACTTATTTGTACATGTTTACTGAGCATGTATTATGTGTTAGGCAATGTTCTAAGCATCTCATCAATCCTCATAAGAAGCCTATGAGAAATATTATTGTTCAGCCCATTTTGTACCTGGGAAAATTAAAGACAGAATTAAAATTGTACCAAAGGTTAACAAAGCTTTTAAGTGTGTGGAAAACGTTAAACCTAGGCAGAACAGGCTCCGGAAACCATGTTCTCAACCAATACGCAATACTGTCTCTGCAGAGGTTGGAGACCCAAGAAAATCAGCTGAAAACATCATTAGAAATGGTAACAGAATTTCAGAATGTAAATAATAATATATAAAAATAATAATGTAAAAATATTTTTAAATAATATATAGTATTACACACATACTGCTTCACCTAATCAGACAATAACCAAATTAATTAATGGGGTAAAAGAACCCCATGAAAATGGGGTAAAAAACCTAGGAATAAATTATTTAAATAGGCAGAATATACACATACTATAAAATTCCACTGAAAGATACTTAAAGTCTTCAGTAAGTACAGAAATATAACACCTCCCCAGCTGGAAAGCCTCTTTCTCCAGAATTAATCTCTACATTTAACATAATGTCAGTTCACTTTACTTCAGGAGTGGCCCAGTTCAACAAATGGGCACTTGATATAAATTGGTGCAAACTTTGGAAGGAAAGTTGAACCAGGATCTGTAGAAATTTCATATGTGCACCCCCCTTGACATAGAAATTCTTTCTAGGAATCTATCCCACAGAAATGCCAACAGTTACTACCAAAGATGGACAAAGAATGTGCACGACAGTTTTGTTTAATAGTAAGAAAACGATAAAGTGCAGGAAGAGAGGAGGGAGAGGGGAGAGGAGAAAAGGAGAGGAAGAAGGAAGGAGGAACTGCAGGGAAAGAAAATGCCCAGCAACAGCAAATATATTTTTAGATAATTATACAAAAGGACGATAAGGAGCCATTAAAAAGGAAGGGAAAGCTTTAAGTACACTAACATTTTAAAAGTCTTAGCTAGGTAAGACTGAATGTAATGATATGTGGATATGGGGTCTTTGGGAGGTAATTAGGTCTTGGTGGTGAAACTTTCATGTTGGGATTAGTACCCTTATAAGAAGAGGGGGGAGAGCACTGGCTTCCTCTCTCTGCTCTCTGCCAGTGAGAAGGTTGCATCACTACACCAGGAAGAGGGCGCACAACAGGGCACCCTTATCTCAGACATTCAGCCTCCAGGAAGAAATGTTCTGCTGTTTACACCACCCAATCTATGGTAACTTGTTATAATTTGGGCAGATTTTAAGTCTCTAAGGGAAAAATAACACAAACTATGTTAGTGCGATTATAGAAAAATGTACATAGTATGGTCATTCTATTTTTAATATGGAGTATAACTCAGTGAAAGACAGATGAAGATATGGAAGCTTCCTATCTTGCTTTCAACACTTTTTAAAATAGATTTTATTTGTTTATTTCAGAGAGAAAGCACATGCAGTGGGGAGCCCAACATGGGGCTCTATCCCAGGACCTTGAGATGATGACCTGAACCAAGGCAGTGCTTAACTGACTGAGCCACCCAGGCATCCCCTTTCAACGCTTTTGTAAAGAGTATGTATTACTTTTATGATAATTATTAAACATTCGTTCAGCCATGGCCCCTATACCCTGAGGGCCCTTGTTATCAAAATCCAACAGAAATCTGAACAAGATTTTGTCTGTTTCTTTTGGTGGCGCAGGGAGGGAGAGGTTAGTTGACTGGACCAAAGTACTCTAAAGATTTTCTGCAATTAGTACTAATAAAAAACTGCTCGGAAATGTTTGCTTTGTTGGCATATATACTAAAATTGGGAGGATTAGCATGGCCCCTGGGCAATGATGACATCAATTTTATGTAACGTTTCATAATTTTTTTATTGTGATGGTGGTTACATTTGATAAAATTCATCAAAATATACATTTATTTTTTTTAAGATTTTATTTATTTTATTTATTTGACAGAGAGAAACACAGCTAGAGAGGGAGCACAAGCAGGGGGAGTGAGAGAGGGAGAGCAGGCTTCCCACGGAGCAGGGAGCCCGATGTGGGGCTCGATCCCAGATCTCCGGGATCATGACCTGAGCCGAAGGCAGTCGCTTAACCAACTGAGCCACCCAGGCGCCCCAAAATATACATTTAAATGGTATATTTTATTGCATGTAAACAATACTTCAATAAAATTGATTTTTCTAAGAGCCAGGAAAATGATAATACAGAGTAGTAAGAAAGAATCTGCTTAACCAGATCTTAAATCTACTATAAAACCTGAAGTTTTGTTTATATTTACTATAATTAACCTGAAGTTAATTAAAATAATATGGCATGCCCACCAAAATATGCTGATAAATAGAAGTGAAATCCACACAGATAGAAACATGAAATAACTTAATCTACCATAACTGAAGCAATGGACTTACTTTTCAGGAAAAGTAAATTAGCTCTCCACTTTATAACTTAAGGTAGAATAAATTTTACATTAAAACTTTCAAACAAAAGCTTAAAGGTAACTGAAGAAAATACAGAAGAGTACTATATATATTTATAGTACATATATATTTAGAAAAGGCCTAAAAGTTTAGGAAAGCCCCTTCTCAGCAAGGTCTGCAAGCAAAAAGCGTTACAAAATATATATATGATTGTGGAGGCTATTTGCTGTGATGAGCACTGTGAATTGTGTAAGACTGAGAAATCACAGACCTCTACCCCTGAAACAGAGAATATATTATGTTAATTTAAAAAATGACTAAATGAAAAAGTTAAATTTGTATATGGTCAATGATGAAAAACTGGCAAAACCATCAAGTAGATTGGGAAAGACTATGCAACATAAATGACAGAATTACTTCTTTAATATATAAAGAGTGATAGGAACAGAAAGACACTTCAGTTGAAAAGGAGTGTCTGACTGGCTCCAACGGTGGAGTGTGCAACTGGTGATCTTAGGGTTTTGAGAGCCCCACCTTGGGCATTGAAATTACTTTTAAAAGGGGAGGAGGGCAAAAGAAATAAGACAATTTACCCTTGCAAATGTAAAAGGCCAGTACACAGAGGAAAAGATAATTGTGCCCCCTGGGTAATCAGACGTGCAAATTAAAACAAGATACTTTTTTTGTCCATCTTGTTAGTTTAGATGTTTGTATGCAAAGATAGCTTTAAGACGATAAAATCTCAACAATTTAGATGAAGTTTTAAGTTATTTTATTTTCTCCTTTAGATTTTCCTGTTTCCCAAATGCTTTGCAATATGTTCATCCTTTAAAAAAGTATAATTTTTTAATATGAGACACTCATAGTTTTCTCTTGCCACCTCCCAAAGTACCTGATACAATGCATTCTAGAAAAGGACCCCTAAAAAAAGCTATCCCCCTTACCAGGTTCAGTTGTCCTAGGGAAATACATGTGAGCACGCGCACACACACCTGCAGGTTTTGCTAATGGGCCGCACAGTGAGATCACCAATGGAGCCGCCCTGCGCTTCTCCCGGGGGCAGCAAGGGACCAGCAGGGGATGCTGGGGTCACACCCACCCTGCAGGAGCGCTCGCCCCCTGGGCACTTCGGGCGCAGTGCGGCACTAGCAATGCCCGCGCCCAGAGGCCAGGAGAAGCATATGACTAGCGGGGGTGGTCCTCTCCACCCCTCACGGAAAGAGAACGGGAGCGGAAGGCCACAGTTCCGGATCTATCGTCTGTTGCTGACCTTGGGCAGTCCCCGCCGCGCTCGGGCCTCAGTTTCCCTGCCCGTAGGTCCAGAATAATGGTTCCGATCGCCGCGCCGGCTCCCTTCGGCTGGTTTTTCCGGGAGCTGGGAGGGGCGCCTTCCTTTGCCGCGTCGCCCTTCCTCGGCCGCCGGGCTGCGAGGTCGCCCGCAGACACCGCAGCAGCGCTTTGGCAAGCCCGGCTGGCCCGAGGGGCGGACGCGCGAGGGACCCTCGCCGCGTGCGGGCCGCCATTAGGCGATGCGCCCTTTGGCTGTGCGGCCCGGCCAGGCTGGCCAGGAGCAGGGTCTTACCTGGGCTCGCACGCGCCCGGTTCGCGCCTTCCTGTCGGCCTCGCCGCGCAATCGAAGCGGGCGAAGGGTGCAGAGACGCCCTCGGCGCGACAGTCATTCATCCCCGCCCTGACACCGGCCCCGGCCGCGCGGGAGACTCCTTTCTGGGGTCCCCGCGGTTCTCCAGCAGGAAGCGGCAGGCGCCCCGGGCCGGGCCGCAGCGAAGCTCGCCTGCCGGAAGCGCAGCGCTCCCGAGCTGCGCCAGTAGCCGCTGCGGCTCTGCTGCGGCCGGGGTAATCCTCGTCTCCGCGCTCCCGCGGCGATGCCAGAGGGGCTGGGCAGAGATTGCACGAACGGAAAACCTACCGAGTGGGGGCAGTCAGCTCGGTCCTCTGCCCACGCCGAGGGCCGCCTCTGGTTTCGCCTAGGCGGGCTGGCTCATCGCCACGGAGGAGCCATCGCCCAACCCTGAGGCCCAGGCGGAGCGGGCGCAGCGCGGTTCGGGTGCGCGCGGGGGCCTCGCCTCCTCCCGCGGCGCAGCTCCCGCGCCGGGTCCCCTCGCTCCGGCAGGCCATGTGACCTGCGAGCTGCGGAGCAACCGCAGCCCCCAAAACCAGCTTGAGGGGGGATAAAGGGACGGCAAAAGGCGCCAACTGATGGGCAGAAAGGGAAAAGCAGGCTCGGGGCTAAGGAAATGGAAACGCTGGAAGGATGAGGTCTCTGCGCTTTTCACAGCCCCCGCCGGCCTGCAAGCATGTTCTCTGCTGGAGGAAATTCGTTTTGTCCATAATAAAAATAATAGCCGACACCACTTCCGCCCACAATCCCTACCGTACCCAACCTTATACCAGAAGCCTTATGAACATTCCTCTAGTTCTCACTTCGCTTCTGGACATTACAGATTCTCATCCCCAATTTGCAAACGGCAAAAGATTTGAGAAGAGAATTGCCAAGTGCAAACCCTTCCTTATTCCAAAAGCCGGAAATGCAAACATTTATTTAAAATCAGGGAGGTTTTATTTAATCAGATCACCCGGGCAGGCAAGGGATGTAGGTCTGTGGCTCTTTCCACTTTCTTGTCAGTTTCCCGGGAGTGGCTTCCGTGGTTCAGTACCCATCCCCAACCCTTCATTTTGGCAGATATTTTTTTGAAGAATTGTTCTGACGTCGTGCCAACACCACAGATGAGAATGAGGTAAGAATGAGACTTAAGAATGAGACTGCCTACTTCCAGACTTCTTGTACATGAGGAGGTTAAAAATTTGGCACAAAACATCTCTGAGAGAGAGCTGAGCAAAGGGAGAAGAAACTCAAGAAAGAGATCTCTGAAAAATGGCTCTCATTACTAATGAAGGGCTTTCTTGCGCTGAGAGAGGTCATTTCTGAGCTTCCTCTCTCAGAAATCATTTCATTAACAGGCGGCAGAGGTTTAATAAGAGATTCAAAAATAAATAGGTGAGAGCTGAAGGAGATAACTTAGTGTTCATTGTCAAAGTGCCAAGTATTCACTAAGTATATAACAAATGCTCATTTAAATGGCAATGTGATCTGTCATACACTGTAACCTTTATTTTATTCACATATCATGAATGGAACCACATAAAATCTAGGCACTTCTGAAAAGAGCAGTGAGGTCTCCACGCGAGAAGTCTCAGTCTCCACATGAGACTGCAGAATATTTGTTCCCCTCAGGTGATCACTACTTGTTCCAACATAGATTTGTACATCTCTTCCTGCATTCAGGGTTGCCCCGAGTCAGGCAAGCAGGACGCATGTTTATTTTGTGAGAGGACTAGAAGCCAGCATGATATTCATCACAGTGGTGCATAGAGATTTATCCATATTAATGAAGTGACATTTCTCAATGCATGAAAACCCAGCATTAGAAAGCCATTACTTTGGGTCTGGAATGTTCTTTAGTCTTCCAGAATCCTATTTTAAGCACATATTGTTCTCAATGATATAACACTGGAGGTATGAGGAAATGGGCACATTGGTTGAAAACAAGTCCTGAGAAGCCCAGGAAAGCGATGTGGAATGACCCTGGGGAGGAAAAGGGAAAGCCAAAGGAGAATGAAAGCCAGCTAGATTCCACTCTGGCTTCCCAGGGTTTCCACCTCATGGTTTTATTACCTTTCTTAGTGCTTCTAATTCTAGGTCAGCTTGCCTTTCTAGGCTGGGGGTTAACAAACTATAGCTCACTGCCAGTTTTTATGCAGCTCACAAACTAAGAATAACTTTTTGTTTTTCTTTTTGTAAAGATTTTATTCCATTTGACAGAGAGAAAGAGTAAAAGCAGGGGGAGCTGCAAGCAGAGGGAGAGGGAGAAGCAGTCTCCCCCAGGAGCTGGGAGCCCCACGCAGGGCTCAGTCCCATGACCCTGGGATCATAACATGAGCCGAAGGCAGGCGGTTAACCAAGTGAGCCACCCAGGAGCCCCAAGAATGGTTTTTATAATATTGAATGGTTATAAAGTAAAAAGACGAATATTTTGGTACATGTGAAAAGTATATGAAATCCAAATTTCCATGTAACTGGCAACATGGTCATTCATTTACTTGTGTCTATGGCTGCTATCATCAGTTGAGTAGTTGTGATGGAGACCTTATGACATACAAAGCCTCAAATATTTACTGTCTGGTTTGCAGACACCTACTCTGAAAGGTCTATTCAGTGGCCCATGAGATAAGGCAGTAAAGCCAATAATCACTTGTGTAATTTTTCCTATGGCAGCATAGTAGGTACTCGGTATTAAGTTCCACTAGAATCTTACATCCATCCACCAAGGCATCCATCCATCCTCTATCTTACAATCAATATTGACTAAAGAATTATTCGGACATAGTGCCAACACCATGGATGAGAATGAGATAAGAATGAGATGTGTGGGGCACCTGGGTGGCTCAGTCTTTAAGCCTCTGCCTTCAGCTCAGGTCATGATCCTGGAATCCAAGGATTGAGCCTCACATCAGGCTCCCTGCCCGGCAGGAAGCCTGCTTCTCCCTCTCTCACTCCCCCTGCTTGTGTTCCCTCTCTCGCTGTGTTTCTCTCTGTCAAATAAATAAATAAAATCTTAAAAAAAAAAAAAAAAAAAAAAGAATGAGATGTGTGTCCTGCTCTCAAGGAGTCTGTCTTAGGGAATGTCTGGAAGTATAGGAAAGACTGCCTCCGCTGACAGCAGGATCTGGCACAGGGAACAGCTTGGGAAGCCGGTCCCATTTCCTGGACCAGTCCCAGGACGCATCCTTTCAGACTTCTTCTACACGAGAGGTTAAAAAATGTTTTATTAGTGTGATGTTGGCTCTTTAAAATTATATGTGATTAAATTTCATCCAATAGGAAGAGAGATACACAATAATTTGAGGTTGTTTCATATTCTATTTGTTAAAATCATATGGGAAGTCTTTCATTTCCCTGTTGGAAAGCAGTTTTAAGGGTGTTTATTATTATTTTATATGATTATCATTTTGCATAGGTAATAATAACTACCTTCTTCTAACACAAGAGGAACAGGAAGCCCATTTTTCAGATTAAAGCCCAAAGTTGAACAGATATCAAGATATTTTATGAGAGATAATAAATTGAGGGATTCATGAGAGAGGTAGGAGGAGTGGTAACCTGGGAAAGATGGAAAATTATTGGAAAGACAGGATTCCAAGATTCTGGTTCTCATTTGGTAAGCCCTCTTCTTTGTTCCACATGAGCTATCTTACCCAACTTGTGGTAGGGAGGGCATTTTCTTTTTCTCTTCTTTTTTTATAAGACTGGACTTTGGGATCACAGAGAGAGATTAATCATAATTCTCATTATGTGTCTATGTAAGGACTTCTATCTATTAATAATAATAATAATAATAATAATAATAATATAAGAAATGCCCTTGAAATTGCCACCCAGCAAGGAGGGGCACATTCGGGGCTCACTTGTTTTTTTTTTTTTTTAAAGATTTTATTTATTTATTTGACAGAGAGAAACACAGCTAGAGAGGGAACACAAGTAGAGGGACTGAGAGAGGGAAAGCAGGCTTCCCGCCAAAGCAGGAAGCCCAATGTGGGGCTCGATCCTGGGTCTCCAGGATCATGACCTGAACCGAAGGCAGTCGCTTAAGCAACTGAGCCACCCAGGCGCCCCATGAGGGCTCACTTGTTTAAGTGTCCAACTCTTGATTTTGGCTCAGGTCATGATTTCAGGATGGTGAGATCAAGCTCTGCATCAGGCTCCAACCTGGGTGTGGAGCCTGCTTGAGATTCTCCCTCTTCCTCTCCCTTTGCCCTTCCCCCACTCTCTCTCTCTCATAAATAAATAAATAAAATCTTTAAAAAAAGAAAAAGAAATCACCACCAAACATGGAAACCAGATCCTGACAACAGCTTCCGTCTGTCTATATGATCCTTACTCGTCCATCCTCTTACATGTTGAAGAAAAAAATTATTCACTGGCAGTTATTGAAGATGGTAAAGCATCAAGGGGGGCCATGATGGTAGATGTAGGGACCCCTGAAATGGGGTCTTGCAGAAGGGAATTAGACTCAACTCTGAAGATAGCGTGAGCAAGTGGGACTGTACAGCCCAGGACCAGGATAGGGATTGTTGTGAAGCAAATCACTAAGGGGAAGGAAGCGTCAGGTGTAAAGGGGATTTTGGTTAAAGGTACTTGATAGGATTCTTACTGAAGATAAGCCACAATGATCAGATATCCAGGGTGAGGTTTCTTGCTACTGATTTAGCCAGGTTCTGACTATCACTGTTTACAAGGAAGTGTATGGAAAGGCCTAGGAAAAGATTCAAGAGTCTGACCAAAGTTTGGTCAAGGAAAGAATCCTTGTGAGTTGTGAAGAAAAACTTTTATTTTTTTTTAATATCTACCTATCTAGCTATCTAGCTATCTATTGTTAAAGTCCAATGTCAACCGCTTCCCCAAAAAGGAACCGACGAGGCTCAGGATAATGCAAATCACACCACAAGGTTTATTTTCAGCTAGCTCCAGTCCAAGCATCCGCCCGGCACAGCGGGTTTCAACAAGGACCCCGAATGCAAGGGTCTAGGGTTTTTTGTTTTTTTTTAAGATTTTATTTATTTATTTGACAGAGAGAAACACAGCTAGAGAGGGAACACAAGCAGAGGGACTGAGAGAGGGAGAAGCAGGCTTCCCGCCAAGCAGGGAGCCCGATGTGGGGCTCAATCCCCGGTCTCCAGGATCATGACCTGAGCGGAAGGCAGTTGCTTAACCAACTCCACCCAGACGTCCTTAGGGGTTTATATGCATTTCAAACAGCAAGCATGAGTCACACAGTAATTTTCCACAGTTCTTGCAGTTTCACACAGTTCACAAGTCAATCGCGCATAACCTGGTTAGGTAAGATAAAATTCCAGGAACGGAAGCAAGATGCATCGCCCTAATCCTGTTTGTCCGGATAAGCCCTGCACAGGCCTTGTAAAGGCCTAAACCACCAGGGGGTTATAAATAAGTAGAGGCCTAGGTTACCAGGGTTACAGAACCTGTCATGGCTGCCCTTAGGCTAAGCTGGCCCTAACACTATCTATCTATCCATCTATTTATTTGAGAGAGTGAGCAGAGCAAGTCAGAGAGAACATGAGTGGGGAGGAGGGGAGAAGCAGGCTCCCAACTGAGCACGGAGCCAGATGTTGTGCTCGATCCCTGGACCACAGGATCATGACCTGAGCCAAGGGCAGACGCCCCTCCCTGCCTTGAGGAAAAGCTTTATTGAAGCTGTTACTTTGTCAAAACACCATGAACATTTTATTAGGGGTGCGTGGGTAGCTCAGTTGGTTGGACAACTGCCTTCGGCTCCAGTCATGATCCCGGAGACCCAGGATTGAGTCCCACATCCGGCTCCCTGCTCGGCAGGAAGCCTGCTTCTCCCTCTCTCACTCTCCCTGCTTGTGTTCCCTCCCTGGCCCTGTTTCTCTCTGTCAAATAATAATAAAATAAAAAAATAAAATAAAATAAAATAAAATAAAATAAAATAAAATAAAATAAAATAAAATAAAATAAATAAAATAAAATAAAATAAAATAAAATAAAATAAAACTATTTTATTAAAGGTATACTGCAGATTGTCCCTGGAAGTGCCCACAACTTACCTGAATACTTTTGGTTTCCTTCTTCATCCACCGTGAGAAGAATCTCCCAAATGCTCACCACCCTCAACATTGGGAATGGTGTTATGGTAACCTCTAACCATCCCCTAATGCTGACATTCTTCCCATTCCACAAAAGAAAAAAAAGCCCCAAAGCAGAGACCTTCTGGGGTTAAGTCCCAAAGTAGACATTCTAAAATATTTTTATTGCAGTAAAACTTGGATTAGTCGAAATACTAACATTGTCCATCTATGAATAGTCAGACTTCTCACTCTGCTCACCTGACTTTGACAGCAGAGACATCATCTCTTAACTGTTAATAGTCTCCTATTCAGTCTTGGCTTCTGGAGTCTTTGGCTTCTGAACAAATCTCCAGAGGGCTAACCAGTGAATTTTCTAAAAATATAAACCAGATCAGCTTTCCCTCCTTTAAAACACTCGACCAGACCAGAAGTTCAAGCTTATTGGCATGACAGTTAAAGCCATGCATAACCTGGCCTGGGCCAATAACCTCTGCCCTTCCGTGGGTTACCTTTCTGGAAAATGAGCTGCTGTGGGCATGGAGCAGTCTTGTCATATGCCAGTTGGTTATGACGGGTGTTTATGCAATGAACGAACAAATGAATGAATGAATAAGGAAATGAAGGAACCAGTTGTGAGTAGGTCTGGATCCTTCCTGTGTTACTCTCCTTTGAGGTTAGCCTCAATAGTTGATTCTT
>PITA01005222.1:0-113066 GCA_004023965.1 Spilogale gracilis | reverse complement strand
CTTCCTTCCTTCCTCCCTTCCTTTCTTTCTTTCTTGATTTTATTTATTTATTTGACAGAGAGAAACACAGCCAGCGAGGGAACACAAACAGGGGGAGTGAGAGAGGGAGAAGCAGACTTCCTGCCAAGCAGGGAGCCTGATGTGGGACTTGATCCCGGGTCTCTGGGATCATGACCTGAGCTGAAGGCAGTCACTTAACCAACTGAGCCACCCAGGCGCCCCATTTCTTTCTTTTTTTAACAACTTCTGATATACCACGCTCAAGGGTGAGAACGACTGACTGACATCGTTAGGGTCAGGAGAGAAATAAGCTGTAATTAGCCGGGAAGCGTTAAGTTCACTGGGCAGTCTGAGGGGAAAGAGAGAAGAGAGTGCAGAGTGTTTTTCTTGGATGAGCAAGGACAGCTGCTGTTGGCAAAGAGAATCCATTGATAAAATAGCATTGGCTGTACAATGTGAGGAAAGATGCCTGATGCCATCCCTCCTTAATTTTTATTTTTTTTACCAGTGTATTTATAGGCATTTTTTTACCAGTGTATTTATAGGCTATATTTTCAGAAAGGTGCAAGGATGTTTAAAACCCTCAAAGAATTAATTTTCCTGGGTGGTGGCCTTGGGGAAGAAGGGAGAAATGGAATGAGAAGTAACAAAGCAACACACAGCGAGCAGTTTCAAGAGGCACAGATGATAGGCTTCAGAAACCTACAGAAAAGAGCAATTAAAAATGAAAAGACAGAACCTCACTTAGTTGAAGTGAAGGGACAGAGTTTGGCGCTGTAATACCTCAGGTGACCCTTGCCATGTGTGTGCTGTTCTGTGGGAGCCCTGGGAAAAGAACAGAGGTCTGGAGGCACGTGACTGGTGATACTGTAGATTGTTTCAGTAATAATTTATGCTCCAGGGAAGCTGCGGTGGAAAAAACATGAACACAAAAATAATCAGAATACTCAGCGACGGTCTTTTCATCTGAGGAGTGTACACTTCGGCGGGGAAAACAATCCACCTACACGAGAAACAGAGCTACGTGAGGAAGAAAGCTCTGTGACCCCACCAGCGAAATTGAAGGACACAGCAAGAACCATATCTTGGGGAACCCGATGAGATCCAGCCTGTATGGATTTGACCCACCATTTGAACTTGATCAAATGCAGCTCACTGCATCCTAATTGTTCAAAGGAAGAATTGACTGAGGAGAAAAATCAACTCCCACTATTGTTCCAGAGACATTTCCCAGCCAGGAAAGAATTCAATCTCTGAAGATCTGGCAGAGGCTGCCATGAGGCAACTGCTTATAAAGCGCTCTCTCTCTCTCTCTCTCTCTCTCTCTCTCTCTCTCTTTGTGATTTAAAAGCATGAAATAACCTCATTTCAAAGTTGAGAGTCTTAAATAAATAAAATAAATAAAAAAAACAAAAAACTCACACACTGTTATCTGTCCTCACAGCCTGAATTTTGAATCAGGCTTGGGA
The DNA here is from genome assembly GCA_004023965.1 of Spilogale gracilis. Classification (NCBI taxonomy): domain Eukaryota; kingdom Metazoa; phylum Chordata; class Mammalia; order Carnivora; family Mephitidae; genus Spilogale; species Spilogale gracilis. Next base: position 111,597 of record PITA01005222.1, on the reverse strand, counting down.
TAAAGCAGGGGAGTCTGTATGTGCACTCAAATATCTGTTATCAAAAGCCTGATCATTCTTTTCAAAATTCATGGCAAATGCTACTTTTTCCCAGTACTATGTTACTATCCAAAATAGATTTTGAAGGGCATTCAAGTTTTAGAGTGGTTTCTGCAGGGAAACAAAACAAACTCATGGGAAATCCATTTATACCTTTTGTATGGAGTCCTGGTCTAGTTAAGTCAGACTGTGGAAGGAGGTCTTGTTCTTGATTGAAAGATCATAATGTGGGGTTCTAGAAGATCATTTAATTTCTGTTCTGTTTTGTTCCTCCTCCTCCTCCTACTTTGCAACATACTACTTTATGTCCATTTTATTTGAGGCAATAGGGCATTTTTAGGTCTTTGAGTGTAACTTTTGACCGTCTGGATAACTTGTATGCCTGCTTTCTAGAAGGAAGTTCATAAAACGCCAAATAAAACCTCTTTACACATCATGTAACTCTGTTGCCTCCTGTAAAGTAAATAAAGCCATATTGATTTCTCCTGTGCCACACAATCTATTTTGTGGAATTTTCTCTCATCCAGCTCAAATCCCTGCATGGATTTTCAGGCGAGCTATTTTTTAGTGTGGCTGAGCCCTGGACTGGCTGATTGGATCGCAGGTGGCTCTCATGCAGATAAACGCAGGTATTGAGCTTATTTTTTTATATTTAGGTATGGAGTGAAAGAAAAACTCTGTCATCTATAGCACTTGTGGTTATTGCTATTAAGGCAAAAGCTTCCAGGTTCCAAGGTTAAGGAAAATGTAGAAGGAGGTAGCAATAGAAGTGTCTGAAATAGCCACACACTTTCCAGGTGGTCAATCTTCTAAGAATGGCCTCAGGCTGGCAATAGCACTTGAAAGATTCTCCTGACCCTTTGCTTCTACCCAGGGTCACACACTATGTACCCTGTGATCCCAAGAACTGTGTTAGCAAGAGAATAGTTACATTAAAAATAGGAGTGAGATTTTTGTGCTATTTAATGTCTATGTGTGTCTTCACCTGTTAATTCCTTTAACTGTTGGCAGCTTATAATGTCTCTAGCATTTCATGGAGTTATAGACATGAGTAAGACCTAGCCCCTACTATCAAGAATCTCAAAATACAGTAGGAAAGCTGTGGCCAGACACCAGTATTATTGCACAGGTCACAACTTAACAGGTGGATGGATAAAGACTGGATGACAGACAATATATAGGATATATAGGTAGATGGATGATGGATGGATGGTAAGTAGACATCAGTGATTTAGATGTTTTAAATTTCTTAGAGTTAAAGAAGACCACAAGGCCTACATGGTCTAGCTTCCTGCTGCCCTCTGACATCATATTCTCCTGTCTGTTCCCTTTGTTTCTTTTTTTTTTTTTTTGACTTAAAGAAAACTACATAACCTAGACAATTGATGAGCTTGAAGGTAAGTATTACATCTGCGAAATTATCACAATCTATCTATATCATATGTTTATATCTTATATTTGTATCTTTACCTTTGAAAGTTTCTTCTCACCTTATCTATGCTTTTCTAGCGATAGGAACACTTAAGATCTACCCTCTTAGGGATGTCTGGGAGGCTCAGTCGTTTAAGTACTTAATCAACTCTTGATTTCAGCTCAAGTCGGGATATAGGAGTGGTAAGATTGAGCCTCGCTTTAGGCTCTGCACTGGGTGTGGAGCTTGCTTAAGGTTCTCTTAAGACAAACCAGAAGAGAATATTAATCATAGGAAACAAACTGAGGGTTGCTGGAGGGGAACTGGGTGATGGGCATTAAGGAGGGCACATGATGTAATGAGCCCTGGGTGTTATATAAGACTGATGAATCACTGAACTCTACCTCTGAAACTAATATTACACTATATGTTAATTGAATTTAAATAAAAAAAATTCTCTTCCTTTCCCTCTGCCCCTCCCCTATCCTTTCTCTGTCCCCTCTAAAAACAAAATACACCAAAACAAAAACAACCCTCTTAGCAAATTAAATCTATAATACAGTATTTTGGCTATAGTCATCAAGCGGTACAATAGACGGTTGAGACTTACACATCTTTTTTTTAAAGTTTTTATTTATTTATTTGACAGAGAGATCTCAAGTAGGCGGAGAGGCAGGCAGAGAGAAAGGAGGAAGCAGGCTCCCTGCTGAGCAGAGAGCCCGATGTGGGCCTCGATCCCAGGACCCTGAGATCATGACCTGAGCCGAAGGGAGAGGCTTTGACCCACTGAGCCACCCAGGCGCCTGAGACTTACACATCTTTTATAACCAAAACTTTGTCCTCTTTGACTAATACCTCTGTTCCGCCCCCCCCACCCCCCTTGCTGGCCCTGGCAACCACCATCCCAGTCTCTGCTTCTTTGATTTTGACTATTTTAGATTCATCATGAGTAGTGTCATGTTGATTCAGTCTTTCTGTTTTTTTGTTTATTTTACTTGGAGTAATGTCCCACATGTTCATCCTTGTTCTCACAGATGTTAAGATTTCCTTTTTAAGGACAGAGCAATATCTCATTGTGTATATTTAACACCCTTTCTTTATTCACCCATCAGGAGACATTTAGATTGCTTCCTTGTCTTGGCTACTGTGAATAATGCTGTGACAAACATGGGACTACAGTTATCTCCTTGAGATTTTGATTTTAATTCCTTTGGATATATAGACACCCAGAAAGTGGGATTGCTGGATGATATGGTATATACCTTTAGTGTTTTGAAACTCCATACTGTTTTTACAAAATGGTGGCATCAATTATGTTCCCACCAACAGTGTACAATGGTTCTCTTTTCTCCATATCCGTGGCAAAATTTATTATCTTTGCTTTTTTTTAAATAATCCTCATTCTAGGAAGTATGAGAGTACATAGTTCATTGTGGTTTTGATTTGCATTTCTCTGATTAGTGATACTGAGCACCTTTTCACATATGTGTTGGCCATTTGTATAACTTCTTTGGAGAAATGTCTACCCAATCCCTTTTCCAATTATTTTTTTTACTATTAGCTGTATGAATTCTTTATATGTTTTGGATATTAACCCTTTATTAGATATATGATTTTTCAGGTATTTTCTCCCATTCCGCAGATTGTCTTTATATTTTGTTGATTGCGGTGATGATTTGGGTTTTTTTTGAGCGTGGAAGAGCTTTTTAGTTTGACATAATCCCACTTGTCTATTTTTGATTTTGGTGTCCTAGCCAGGATATACAATGTCCAAGAAGACTTTTCCCTACATTTTCTTTGAGAATATTTAGTCTTATGTTTAAGACTGTGCATTTATGTTATGGTCTTATGCCTTTAGTCCATTTGGAGTTATTGGGATTTCTTTGTGTATGTGTGTTGAGAGAGAAAGTTTGTATGTCCCTATTTTATGTGGCTGTGCAGTTTTCCTAATACCACTTACTGCAGGGACTGTCTCCCCCCAACCCCCGTGGATTCTTGGTACCCTTGTCAAGTATTAGTTTATCAGATTTCTGGGATCTCTGTTCGATTTTATGCCAGTACCATACTGTTTTGATTACTGTGGCTTTGTAATGTGTTTTAAAATCAAAGTGTGATGCCTCCAGCTTTGTTCAAGATTGCTTTGGCAATTCAGGGTCCTTTGTGATTCCATATGAATTTTAGGATTGTTTTTTCTCTTTCTGCAAAACATGCTATTGGGATTTTTATATCAATCACATTGGGTAGTATGAACAGTTTAACAGTATTTTGCCATTCTGTATTCATGAATGTTTCCCCACTTATTTGTGTCTGCTTTAATTTCTTTTATCAGTGTCTTATAGTTTTCAGTGTACATGTTTTTCATGTCCCTGGTTAAGTTTATCCCCTAAGCAATTATTTTTGATGCCATTGTGAATGGGATTGCTTTCTTAATTTCCTTTTCAGGTAATTCCCTATTAGTGTGTAGAAAAGCAGACAATTGATGTACACTGAGTTTTGTATATAACAGCTTTGCTGACTTTGTTTTGTTCTAACAGTGTGTGTGTGTGTGTGTGTGTGTGTGTGTGTGTGTGTGAGTGAGATGCCTTTAGGGGTTTAACATTCTGTCCTCCATAAACAGATAAAATACAAATCAGAAAGAAAAAATTATTTCTTGCTTAAATGCTCTGGGTAGGACTTCTAGTACTAGATTAAATAGAAGCAGTGATTATGAATATCCTTGACTTGTTTCAGATCTTAGAGGAAACACTTTCAAATTTTTCACCATTGAGTAGGATATTGTAGAATTTCATGTCATCTTTATTGTGCTTAGGTGAATTCCTTTTCTCCCTAATTTATTGAGACTTTTTGTCATTTATGGATGTTGAATTCTGTCAAATGATTTTTCTGCTTTCATTGAGATGATGTAGATTTTTACTCATTCTGTTAATGTGATATATTTCATTTATTAATTTTTTTGATGTATATCGAAGCATTCTTGCATCCCAGGAATAAATGCCACTTTAATGGTGTATGATTCTTTTATGTGCTCTTGAATTTGGTTTGCTAATATTTGTTGAAGAGTTCTGCATCTATGTTCATTAAGGAGATTAATTTGTGAGTCTCTTATGTCTTCATTGGGTTTTGGTATCAAGATGATGCTGGCCTCAAAGTTTGAGCATCTTTTTTAACATTTAAATATATTTTGGAAGAGCTCAAGGAAGATTAGTATTTTTCTCTAAATTTTTAGTAAAATCCATTTGTGAATCAATATGATTCTAGGCTTTTTTGTTGGAAGGATTTTGATTTCTGATTAAATTTCATTTGTTTGATCTTATCAGGTTTTCTATTCTTCATGATTCAGGTTTGTAGATTTCTAGGAATTATCTATTTCTTATAGGTTTTCCATTTTCTGGGTGTATAATTAGTCCTAATAGTCTCTAATGATCTTTATCCTCTGTCATCATTTGTAATGTTTCCTCTTCAATTTCTGATTTAGTATCTTCTTTTGTTTTCTTAATCTAGCTAAAGTGTCATCAATCTTGTTTTTCAAAAAACAACACTCATTTTGTCAATTTTCCTATTTTCTGACTTATTTCTGCTTTAATCTTATTTCCTTTCTGCTGACTTTGGGCTTAGCTTTTTCTTTTTCTAGTTCCTTGAGGTCTGGTGTTAGATTGTTTGTGATTAGTTATTGACTAATGTAGGTGTTTATCACTACTAACTTCTATTTTAAACATTTATTTATCTTAGAGCATAGAGGCATGTGTGCTTAGGGGTGGGGGAGGGATGGTGAAGGAGGGAGAGAGAAATTTAAGCTCCATGCAGAGCACAGAGCTTGTGGTAGAGCTCAATCTTATGACCCTAAGGTCATGATCTGAGCAGGAAGCAAGAGTTGGATGCTTAACCGACTATGTCACCCACGTACCCCTTAACTTCCTTGTAGTACTGCTTTTGCTTTATCCCATATATTTTGATAAATTATGTTATGTTTTGTCTTCAGATACATTCTAATATTTCTCAATTTTCTTTGACTCAAAGGTTGTTAAGAGTGTGTTCAGTTTTTATGTGTTTATGAATTTCTTTTGTAATTTTTTTTCATGTTTCAAGTTTTACTCCATTGTGGCTGGAAAAGATACTTGAAATGACTTCAATCTTTTAAATATATTGAGATTTCTTTTGTGACCTAACATGTGATCTAACCTGGAAAAGTCACTATGTGCATGAGAAGAATGTGAATTCTGTTAAGTGGGATGTTCTTATGTATTCATTAGGTCTATTTGTCTATAGTATAATTGATGTCTGCTTTTACCTCATTGATCTTCTGTCCAGATACTTTGTCCATTATTGTAATTGGGGTATTGGACCCTACTCCTATTGTATTGCTTTCTCTTTCTCCCTTCATATCTAAAGGTGCTCTGGTGGTGGGTGCATCTTATTCTGTATATCTGTCTGTTGAAGTGACCATTTTGTCATGATGTAATGACCTTCTTTGTTTCTTGTGATAGTTAACTTAGTCTTTTTCCCCCCTAATAAAAGTATAGCCATTCCTACTCTTTGTTGATATTTACATGGCATATCTTTTCCTATCTCTTCATTTTTAGCCATTGTACATCATTAAATCAAAAGTAGATCTCCTGTAGACATCATATAGTTGGAATTTGGGTTTTTTCCATTCAGCCATTCTGTATCTTGATTGGCAAGATTAATTTAGTTGCATTTAAAGTAAGTATTGATAGTTTTTTATTAGTAACTGATTTCTCATTAATTTCTGTTGTAGTCTTATTTCTCCTTACTATATTCCTTTTTGTGATTTTTTTTATGTGCTCTTGCTCAAATACATTTAGTATGTTCTCAAGGGTTTTTGTATTTTCTAATTTCTTTGACTGCTGGATTTCTTTCACCTGAGATAAATGCATCTCTTGCCCCATCTTTTAATTCTGATGCCTCTTTAAATGTCCTCTTAATTAAAGACACATTCCCTGATCACCCTGTTACCACCACACCATTCTCTCTGCTTTTATCTTTGTTCTTCTTCCCTATCATGCTTATTTCTTTCTCTGTCTTCTAGAGTGTAAACTCCATAATACTGTGAGTTTCTGTTAATCACTATACTTTGAGTGCCAGAATAGTAACTGACATGTGGTAGGTACTTCTGTGAATGAATGAATGACTAAATTGATGTAAAGGCAACTTGTAGGAGACCATGGAGGACTTTGGATGCTTTGTTAAGAAATTTAGGCTTTATTTGGTAGCTCTATCAGTTAGCTACTGCCACAAAAAAAAAAATACAGTGTCTTAATAGAACTATAAGCTTATATTTCTTTAGCTTCTGCAGATCAGTGGCTGATGTTTGGTTTAGGCGGCGCTCAGGGGATGATTATGCTCACTTTCACACATCTATAGTCAGGTGGGTCTATAGCTGATCTTCGATGACACACACCATGGGTTGGCCCTGCTTCACCCTTAATTTTCCTCCTGGGACCAGCAGACCGGTCTGGGAATTTTCAACTCAAGTTGATGACAGACCCAAAGAGTGAGATCACCTGTTGCAACAGTTCTGAATCCTCTGTGTGCTTCGTGGCTGCTAACATTCCATTGGCCAAAGCAAATTATGTGACTAAGCCCACAAGAGAAGGGCTAAGATTTAAATTAAATCTACCAAAACGGGTAATGTTGCTTTATGGTTTTCAGCAGTGTAATGCTCCTTTTCAGATTAATACACATATTTAAAATTTTCTAGTATTGAGATATTATCTGGAGCCAACATTGAATTAATGACAGATAACCATTGTGTAATCTACTAATAAAATAGTTTCTAACATGCTTATGATATTATATGCATGTCTTAATCACAATACACCCAATAAATAGGTCAATAACTTAGACTATGCAGAGATAGTTTGTCTTATACACAATTTATTTTTCAGCTTTTATCCTAGAAACAACAAAGTGCTCCCTCTGCTCCCATTCAGTTTCCCTTTTGTAGGAATTTAATTTATAAGACTGCTGACTTTAATTACAGATTGAAGCATGAAACTGTTCTATCAAAAAGTAATTGACTGTCATAATAGTATAGCTTTGAGATTTTCTTATTTTCTTCTCCCATCTCAAAAGAATAGGCTCTAGAGATTAGAGTTAATGATGCTGATGGTATACTGATTGCAGGATTATTTGTTTTCTTTTTTCTCGCATTTGGGACTAACCCGATTATTTTAAAAACACCTGCAATTTTTTAGCAAATGTTCAATTCCAATCAGGGAAATTTGCCATCACATGTGGATACTGTAATAATATAGTGTTTCCAAAGATGACAAGATGATAATTTTGCGTATTTAATGGAAGGACCAGCAGGGAATAACCCCAATACTGCGCAAATATCTGGGATTTGGAACATTTGTCACTAGCAGGATTGGGTTAAACAATTCCTAGGTTATATTTCATAGAAAAACTGAAGTCACATCTCCTACATTCAAGAAGTGAAAAGGTAGGGAAATTTATATTTTTGGAGGTCATTTGCTTATAAATAGGGCCAAACAATAAATCTTTAATAGTGCATACTATATTCCATATAGTCAGCCATTGGCTAAAATCCTTAGCAACATCTGTGAATTGGAGCCCGAGTGGAGTCAATTACTGACAGGTGATTTTTTTTTTCATATTTCAAACCAGTGATATCTATTGTCCTTACCCCAGCTAGAATCTACGACTTTTACAGTGTCTAAGAAAGGCTCTCTGCTTCCTATGCTAAATGGAACAGACTTACTTGCTTGTCATTTTTTAAAAAACTTTTTTAAAAGTCATTCTGTTCACAACATCTGCGCCCAGTTCTTCACTTTGCCAACTTTCTGCAAATGATCCGGTAATTTTCTGATTGGTTTTCTTTTCTTTTTTTAATTTTTTTAAAGACTTTATTTATTTATTTGACAGAGAGAGATCACAAATTGGTGGAGAGGCAGGCAGAGAAAGAGGGGAAGCAGGCTCTCCGCCCATCAGAAAGCCGGATGTGGGGCTCGATCCAGGAGCCTGAGATCCTGACCTGAGCCAAAAACAGAGGCTTAACCCTCTGAGCCACCCAGGCGCCCCGATTGGTTTTCTTTTAAGCATAGGATGAAAGTAATTAAATGGTGAACAAGTCAATACAAGCATGCGCAGTCCCACTAGGATACCCAAAGATGGATACACTGAAGCAAGTGTATTTTCTTACTTCAGTATTGCGTTTAAACAACTTTGAAAATAGTCTCTATTAAAGAAGTGTAATAAGGGCGCCTGGGTGGCTCAGTTATTAACCCTCTGCCTTCGGCTCAGGTCACGATCCTGGACTCCCGGGATCGAGCCCCGCATCAGGCAACCTGCTCGGCGGGAAGCCTGCTTCTCCGTCTCTCATTTCCCCTGCTGTGTTCCCTCTCTCACTGTGTTTCTGTCAAATAAATAAAATCTTTTTTTTAATAAGAAGTTTAATAAAGTAACTAGCAAATAGATCTGAGTCATTTGCTGAAATAAACATGGGTTTAACCTCGGATAATCTCAGCCAGACTGTGATGGAACAAGACGAATTTCCAGAATATTCTTCACAAGGCAGTTTTGTATGAATTTTGAGATGAGACCGGGTATATTTTGGAGATTCTATCACCCCATATCTGTGACATTTCACATAATGACTCCATAAAGTTATACTCTGACACATTCTCATTAGCAAGTTATATAGGTTGCTTATTAAAGTAGTGGAAATTACTTTAAATGAACTCTGCAAAGCTGGGTAAATGACTAAGTGAGAATGAGTTAATCAGCTGTCTTTGTTAAATGTTTTTCTAAGTGTGGGAGGCCTTGGCAGGTAATTTGGCCTTCTCTGATTTGCAGCTGCTGTCATCATTGCTCTATATGATTGATATGTCTGCCTGGACAGATTTGCAACCTGACGCTAATGCTGATGAATGGTTTAAAGATACTGAATTATTGATAATTTCAGAAGTGCCCCTGGAATGGGATCTAAAAGGCTGGTTTCCAAGTTACAACTCCATATCATGATGATACTGTTGAGGCAGCATTTCCTTGTGGGGAGTTTTGAGTTAAGCTTCATGTCATATCATGTGTAGTAAAAATGTGACTAATTATGCTATGAATTTTATCTAGTAGAACAAATTCCACTCTCTGCTTTGATATTATGTAGACATTCTTACATAAAATGGATTTCTTTACGGTTATCACGTCACACTTTTACCTGCAACTACTCTATAAAGGGAGGTACCCTTTTTTTCTTAATAGCTGTGGCGTGTTTTTCCAGAGATGTGAAATGTTAGACTTAAATGGAACATTCAACCCACTGTTTCTCAAAACCTCTCCAGGGTCAGGGGGAGTGAATGAATGTCCTGCATCCTGGAGTCTCAGGAGTGGAGCATAAACCAAGTTAGTTGAGGTCTTAAGAATTTGAATCTTTATCCATAATGTATCCATGTCCATGGAACTAAGATTTCAGCTCAGCTGAGCTACCTTGTTTGCATGAATTAGCGACGGAGCCTCATTCCCTATCCGGTGAGAATTCTAATGCTGTTCTCAAGATGTCTGCAAAGGAACACCTGTCTCCGTGATTTTCTATTTCACTTCACTCTTGCTGAGGTTTTCATCTTGTGCTACTCTCACTGACCCTTGCTAGTAGGACACTTTCCTTCCATCCTTTCCCCACAATATAACTCCTACAGGGTACATGTAGGAAAAGCAGACCTCAGTGAAAGTCTTTGAGTAGCAAAGGCCTTACATCCTAGCTAAGTGCATGTTAGAAGTAAACATTGGTCATCGTTATTCCCGCTTGTTCTTACAGCCACCTCTGTTGCCCCTGCTGCCAGCATCTTCTCACTAGCTCCTATAAGTGGACTCCTCACCTGCCATCATGTGGCTCATTCTATTACTTCATCACTCCTCTCCCCCACCCCTGCACCTCACCCCCAGGCTCCATTCTCTTCTGAGTTTGCCTAGACATTTTCTAACTTCCTATCCGGAGTTGTTTGACTATCTCTTTGTCTAGCCCAGGGAAATTAAGGCTACTCCACTTGGCACCTCTTTATAATTAAACATTTCCATCAAGATGGTTCCTTGAACAAGATTATTTTATTCAATAGAGAAATGCTATAAAGGGTCTCCTTTTTTTTCCTCCCATGCTGTATTGATATTAAAAGAGTTTATTCCCCTTAAACCTTCAGGTTATTTTCTGCTTCAACAACATATCCCCATTTTTTTGATAATTTTCTGTTTACCACTAAATATCCTAACAATTCGGTGTGAAAAGAATGGGTCTATTTCAGCCTCTCTCCTGTTAGAAATGAGTAGTGAAATCCAAGGACATGAAGTGACCTCCTCCATATCCCCAGAATGAGAACATTTAGCAGGGAATACAAAATTCTTCTATCTCATCATTAGGATAGACTAAGTTCCTCATTTTGAGTGAAATTGTGTTACACAAGTACATCTCTACTTTCCAATAGGGGTTTTCTTAACAGTGTGTTCATTTTTGAAGGAAAATGTTAATATTCAAATAAAAATGCATGTAAAAGCTTCAATGACATGGGTTGTCTTTCCGTTTCTACCTGCATTGACTGGTTGGTGCTCTCTTTTGGAATATTACCTCCAGAAAATCGCAGAGTTAGTATAAATACGTACCTATGTGGGAAGGTTAATCTGGTTGCCCGATTCTGTCCTGGCATATTTGTTTTCTTTTGCCCTGATAGTGAGTCACTTGATTATCAGAGAGCAGCAAGACCTTGAAGAACTGCTGTCTCAGGACTGAGGACCAAGTTTCTATTTTGGTTCTCTCCCCTGTGGATTTTTTTATTCTCGCATGCTCTGGGTTTTATTAATTTGCAGGATTGCCTACACATATTCTTGTGGGCACAGCTACTCATCAAACACATATTTTCTGAATTCTTTGTGGTCTGAACTATGCAAATTTTAATCAGGGTTAAAAATGTATGTCTACCATGGGTCCTTGTTATCAACAATTTTTTTTAAAGATTTTATTTATTTATTTGACAGAGAGAAACACAGCTAGAGAGGGAACACAAGCAGGGTAAATGAAAGAGGGAGAAGCAGGCTACCCGCCAGACAGGGAGCCCGATGCGGGGCTCGATCCTCGGTCTCCGGGATCATGACTTGAGCCCAAGGCAGTCACTTAACCAACTGAGCCACCCAGGCGCCCCCTTATTCTCAAATTTTTATAACTCATTTGGGGGAGAAGAAACCTGGATAAGTGAAAATAATGCAAGATTTAAGTTTTTGAGGAAATAGAAGAAATACAAAGCTGAATACGATACATTGGGAAATGGAAGTCAAACATGTTTGTACCCCTTTTAGTTTATCTGTTGAAAGCTATGAACTCTCTAAGGGAAGGCATCTAGGTGTTCACTAAAATTTCCTTACTCCTTTCCAGGATTCGGGGACTTAGGGAAGCCTACTCATTAGGGATATGGACCTCAGGTGAAGAAATGCTAGGATGAACTGGAATTACCAGTGGAGAGGCATGGATGAGTCCAGATAGACTGGGAATGAGTCTAGATGAGTCCAGATAGACTGAGAAGAGAATTCTAGGAGGAATTGGAGATGGTTCTGGAACAATGAGCAGAAAGAGAGGGACAAGGCTGGGGGTGGAGTGGCATTCCAGGCTGGGAAAACTGGGAGCAAAATGTCAAAGTCAGCATGTTAAAGAACAATCTGGCAACTGTTAAACCAGATTAGAGTGAAAGAAATAGTAGGGCAATAGGGGTAAAGCTGGAAAGGTCGGTTTGTGGGGATTCTGAATAACAGTACAAAGTGTTTTCATCTATTTACTGAAAAGTAATGTATGTTTATTGTAAGAAGTTCAAATCCTATGAAAGTATAAAAATAGAAAATGAAAATTTCAATTGTGTAAAATTGAGTTAGCATTAAATGGGCTTATAACCTGCTTTTTCATATAACATGTGCATTATTGCTACCTTTTCATGTCCACACACAAATATCCATCTTGCTATTTTAATTCTCTCAGTGTGATCTTTTATAGATGTACCATAATTTGTTAACCAGATTTGCTGTTGAATAGGTTTCTTGATTTCACTGGTATGCAAATTTTCACAATACATATCCTATTCATATTTCTGGGTACTGCTCTGATTATAACTTAATGGATGAGTTCCTAAAATTGCTAGATCAAAGGGCATACTCTTATGGTCTGAATATGTCTACCCACCCCCTCTCCCCCATTCATACGTTGAAATCCTAATCCCCAATGTGATTTTAGGAGGTAGGGCCTTTTTAGGATGAGATCAGGTTATAAAAGTAGAGTCCTTGTAAATGGGACTAGTGCTTTTTTAAGGAGACCCCAGAGAGTTCTCTTGCCCCTTTAGCCTGATGAGGACATAGTGAGAAGTCTATGAACCAAGGAGAGGGCTCTCACCAGCCATGAACCTGGCATTGCTTTGATCTTGGACTTCCTGGCATTCAGAGCTATGAGACAAGTATGTTGTGCAAATTGTCCAGTCTATGGTATCTTTTGCTGTGCAGCCAGAGACCAAAACATACACATATTTTAAATTTTGATCCATGTTGCGATATTGCCCATTAGAAATTCCACCACCATTAAGGGTATTGGGGGGGAGGGTTGGGGGGCAGGGAGAAGGAGGAGGAGAGAGGGAAGGCATTTGTGCTTATCTCCCTTTCTCTTCCCAGAGATGTGTATTGCCTGAAGAGGGACTGCCTGCAGGTTCTGTAACAATGGCGAAACTGATGATGATGAGTCTGTGGAGAAGAATTATATAAGACAGAGAAGAGTCTGCTGTGAGGCTATTACACTGGTTTAGTGGCAAGTGGAGGAGAACTGCAATCAGAGCAGTTTCTGAAGAAGTAGAAGGATGAATTAGAGAAGTAGAAAAAAAGATCAAGGGACTGGATGTATAGAACTGTGAGAGAATCCTGTCATGGCCACTTGGTATGCAGACCGGATTGGGGGCAGTGGTCCCAGGATTATCCAGTTAGGCGGGCTGTGGTCTGGCCACAGTGTGAGGAGTGCTTGCCTCATTGCAGAGCTTAAGTGTGCCCACCCAAACAGCACTCAAAGACACTGCTTTCGTGGGGTGCCTGGAAGGCCCAGCTGGTTACGTGTCCAACTCTTGATTTTAGCCCAGGTCATGATCTCAGGGTCTTGAGACTGAGCCCTTTGTCAGGTTCTGCATTGAGTGTGGAGCCTACTTTGGATTCTCTTCTCTCGCTCTCCCTCTACTCCTACCCCTCCTTGTACTTTCTTTCTCTCCAAGAAAGAAAAAAAAGATCAGAGACCCTGCTTAGTTGATATGGGGCAGAGGCGATTTATAGCATTTGGCTTTGGATCTACCAGTTGCCCCTCTCCCAATCCTAGATTCTGTACGGGCAGCAGAACTTCTCCTCTTTACCCTTAAATTTTAAAAATATAAACCGAGAGGCAAATTTAATCTAGTTTAGTATTTCTTAGAGTTGTTTGGCTTTTATTCTCCCTGATTTCCCTTTTGAGTCTACAAATGAGGACATGCCATGGTTGGCTCTTTGAGAGGTGTGACTTGAGGCATTACTTGCATAATAGGGCTTCTTACTTTCATTAGTTTCCTTTTCTGCCTTTGTCCTACTCCTTGCCACCTAAGCCAGCTGTGACGTTTGCCAGCTAACTTTGCTTTCCTTTGATGATCCTCTGTGAAATCAGTGCCATTCTGTTACTTTCTTCTCCCATCATTATAATTCAGGAAAGATCATTGTGTTAGTACCTCATTGTAACATGCTAGTCCATTTCCTATTTCCCTGGGTTATCTGCAACATAAAGCTCATGAAACATGTGATCTCAGACTGGGGTCAGCAAACTTCTTCTGTAAAAGGCCAGGTGGTAAATACTTTGGGCGTTGGGAGCCACATACAGTCTCTGTGGCATGCCTTTTGTGTTTCTTTGTTCACAGGTCAGACTAAAAAGGGTTGTAGATTTGCTCCATAGCCATATATTTCTGACTCTTGGTCTAAGAGGTGACATTGTGAGAATGAAAATTTTCTGCTTACAGCAACACTTATCTGGGAGACGGCAAAGTGGAACACTTTCACTAAGATTTTTCTGAACAGCTAACGATATTAATGAATCATGAAAGGGCACCTGGGTGGCTCAGTTGGTTAAGCGACTGCTTTCGGCTCAGGTCATGATCCTGGAGACCCGGGATCGAGCCCCAAATCGGGCTTCCTGCTTGCTGAAGAAGAGCCTGCTTCTCCCTCTCTCAGTCCCTCTGCTTGTGTTCCCTCTCTAGCTGTGTTTCTCTCTATCAAATAAATAAATCTTAAAAAAAAAAAAAGGTTCTTTTTTGACCTTTCAAGTGGGTCTCATTTGAAAACCCATTTTGACCAATGAATGATGGAATTTGCTTTAACCAGTTATGTACAGACTTGAGGATTCATTCTGTACTTTCTCTAGAGGCATTTTTAAGCCAGCTCTCCTTGTAACTCCTGAATTCCCTACACTCACTTCCAAGGTGAACTACTCAGTGAATTTTGACATTGTTATATGTTCCACCTGTCTGTCAAGTTAATAAACTTAGGGTTCCCCCCACCTTTGGTGGTTTTTGTTGTAGTCTTAGGCAATTCCCTATGTGAAAAATTCGGATGTAAGTTAGCAGGTAGGAAAGTTCTTTTAGATGTTAGGTAAGGAGGATTTTTCTTTTCTTTCTTTTTTTTTTTTTAAGATTTTTATTTATTTGACAGAGAGAGAGATCACAAGTAGGCAGAGAGGCAGGCAGAGAGAGAGGAGGAAGCAGGCTCCCCGCTGAACAGAGAGCTCAATGCGGGCCTCAATCCCAGGACCCTGAGATCATGACCTGAGCCGAAGGCAGAGGCTTTAACCCACTAGCCACCCCGGCGCCCAGGAGGACTTTTCTTATGGTTTCTGAAACTCTGGTCTGATTAAGAATGACAATTTAATCAGCTGAGGGCAGTAATAGGGGAATGAACCGGTAAAGCCATCTTATTTGTATGCAAAGGGTGGGGAGATACTGCTTGAACAAAATGGGGCAAAGATCTTGTCTTTGCAATTTGGCAAAATGATTAGATTACCCCTAAATTATATAAAATTGATAATGATGCAAATGTTGCTTTTTCAT
The DNA here is from genome assembly GCA_004023965.1 of Spilogale gracilis. NCBI lineage: Eukaryota > Metazoa > Chordata > Mammalia > Carnivora > Mephitidae > Spilogale > Spilogale gracilis. Next base: position 96,045 of record PITA01005222.1, on the reverse strand, counting down.
AAAAATGGAAATGAATTGTGTCCAGACAAATGCAATTGTTAGTTACGTACAGATATTTACCAATTTCACATCTTTTTGTCTGTTCATGTAGACATTCCTGATTGCCCATTTCGACTCATTCTTTGAATTCTCCTTTGGACCAGTTGTGCATCTTTCTGGTTTTTTTAGTGATTTAAAAAAATATTTGCCATGTGATCATCATAGTTATATGACCTCATGATTATGAAAATTATCTTTTAACAATCTTAATATCCTACAGTCTTTTTCATTATAATATACATGTATATTTGTGCCATATACACATATGGTTATACAGTAAGAGCATGTTTTATATCAGTGTTTCTCTTGTAGAATATACATATAAGCAAATAAATTGATATTCGTCTATATAACACAAGCCAAGTGAAATTGGATTCTACTTATCTGGGCATTTTGTATGTGATAGTTCTTCTGAAAAATCTGATCACAATAATTCTCTATTTCCTTTCCCCATATCTCTATCTGTGGTACAACAAATATTAAACAAGCCAAGGCCAAACTGATTTGAGGCTATGGTTCTACCAATAATTGAATGTGTGGTGACCAATTAAGTCAAACTTGTAACTGTGAAGATAGTCCAAAATTCCAAGTATATCCACTATTTCTTTTTTAAAATTATTTTTCTAATTTTGACAAGACTCTGATGAAGTTAATACGGACTGATTATTAAGAATTTCTTCTTGCTCTGTTGTAGATTGCTAAAGTAGAAGAAAAGTTTTCCTTTTAATCTAAAAATATACTCATCTAAGAGCTGAACAGTTTTTGGGGGGCTCCTGGGTGGCTCAGTCAGTTGAGCGACTGCCTTCAGCTCAGGTCATGATCCTGGAGTCTCAGGATCAAGTCCCACTTCAGACTGCCTGCTCAGCAGGGAATCTGTTTCTCCCTATGGCCTTCTCTCCTCTTGTGCTTCCTCTCTCTTTCACTCTCTCTTGCAAGTAACATCTTTAAAAAAAAATATATATATATATATATTTACAAAAAAAATCTGAACAGTTTTTTGAGGACTCCTAAATTTATGTATTTTATTATTTATTATTGTTTATTTTTTTTTAAGATTTTTATTTATTTATTTGACAAAGAGGGAGGCCACAAGTAGGCAGAGAGGCAGGCAGAGAGAGCAGAGAAAACAGGCTCCCTGCTGAGCAGAGAGCCTGATGCGGGTCTTGATCCCAGGACCCTGAGATCATGACCTGAGCCAAAGGCAGAGGCTTTAACCCACTGAGCCACCCAGGTGCCCTAAACTTATGTATTTTAGATACAGTGTTTTAGTCTCTAAGCAATTCTCTCTGCTGGGTAGGAATCAGTTCAAATCCTAAAGCACCCAGGAGATTGTCAAGTTCAGCGCTGTCTCTTTTTGTAAAAGTGGTGGGGCCCTGGCATTATCTCATATATAGTACTTTAAAATTCTACTCCGCACCCTTGGCCTTAAAGCCATATTAGGTTTTAATTCACACCCATTTTATGCAAAATTTTTCACTAATGTAATGGCATACATCTTTAGAAATAAAAGATTTTTAGGGAAACCCAGATCTACATGCTATCGGAATCTGTTTTCAAAGTATGATTTTTTTCCCTTGGAACTTTGGTGTAAGATGGAAGAATGCTAGTGAAGTTAAAAACCTATATGCCTTATTTTATATTTGGCAAGCTGACTTGTAAATGTCTTAGGTATTTTGCTCTATTTCATACTATGTCCTGATGGCCTCTCACGTGGCAAGCAGTGAGCTAGGTATTTGGGAAAGCAAGATTAATAGATTTCTCTACCTATTGAGCATAGAGTCTAATAATAGAAGAACTGAAATGATGAGAGTACAGGATGCTCTGTGTGATAATGGTGGTATGTACAAGGTGTGCAGTCAGCCTATAGGAGAGAATGATTAGCATTGAGCAGAGTAGGGTATGGATGTCTGTAAGCTATAACAAATGTTAAAGACTGGAAATCATGAAGGTTAATTCAAAGTGCATATAGGGAGTTCTTATAATTTGAATACTAGGTGAAGCACTCTGGACACATGCGCATAAAAACACAAATATATGGGCCATGACTCAAGAAGCTCATAGTCTGTAGTAGAGAAAACAAAAGTGAATGAGCAATAATCATATATTAAGAAAGGAGTGTAGTGAAGATATGAATCAAAACCTGTAGGAATTTGAGAGGTACTAGGAGATAGGAATCAGAGAAGGCTTCTGATGGGGAAGAGGAAGTCAAGCCTGGAAGGACATGTGAGAAGACACAAGGAAAGCTAATAGGAGCAAGGAATGAGTGTTCTAGGTAGAACTAGTAGAACTTTTGCATATACTGGTTTATGCAAAGGCCCCAAGTCCTAAGAGACAGTCTAGCACCTTAGGGAAGTGTGACCTGAGTGCGAGAAATGTAGGACATGAGGTAAGATTCAGCGCTGTAAATATAGGTAGAAGGTCCTATAGGAAGGGCGTTGTCTACCATATAAATGGTGGGAGGAATTTTTGAGATGTTTAAAATGAAAATAGCACCAAGCTAGCCTTCATAAAGTGTCACTCTAAAAATAATATGGAGAAGGATTAGAGCAAAATAAAACACAGACAAAAGGACCAAATAATTTCTTGTAGGAATCTCTGGATAGGAAGTGAACATGGCCCAAACCCAGGAAAGGTCAGTGAGTATGGAGAAAAAGAGAGTCAGGGCATAATAAAGAACAAGTGAACTGGGAAAGACTCCGAAGGGGATGTGCAAGATAGCACCCATATTTTTGGCTTGTAGTTGGCAGAGGCGCTCCAAATGCAAGTGTTGGCAGAGGAGGAGAGATGATAGTTTGGCAGGAGATCTGTAATATGCCCCCAGCTACACACAGTTAAGATACCCGTAGAATCCGAATAAATATGCCAGATAGGACAGTTGGAAAACTTGAGTTCAGAATCAAAAAGAAACAGGAGTCTAAGATACATATTTGGGACCTTCTAGTACACAGTTGTAATTGAATAACTGGATGATGTCACTTTGGAAAAAGTAAATAACACTGGACCAGAAACAGATCCCAATAAATCTGTTGATTTCGGATGAAATAAAGGGGGTGTTGAAGAAAAAGACCAGAAAGAGTATCAATAATAAGTAGCCAATGAAGCTAGTGGCAAACGAGGAAAAGGTAGTATCACAGAAGGGAAGAATGATGGAATGGCCAACATTAATAAGTGCTATAGAGAGGTCATAGGAGGGCAAAAGGAAAAACAATACACGAAGACTGAAGTACCTATTGGATTGAAACAAAACATGTGTGAGATTAAAGCCAGCACATTGTGGGCTACAGAGTAAAAGAGAATTGAAGGTGCCCATTTCGTGAGAGCAGATCTTTGGTTTGGTTGTGGGCTGTAAACTTTTTGAAGAGTGCATGACAAGTAGTAGGCACTTGTTGAATTCATTCATTGGTTGAATGCCTAAACAAGATGGGAGATATTTGAGGAGGCCTATATATCAATGAATAATAATAATAATAAACTCAGTGTAGATGACTTCCACCAAGGGAGAGCAAACTGCATGAGAGCTGGCTAGGAGGAGAGGCGCTGAGGTTGAACATGGAGTATCACTTTGGAATGAAGATTCTCCCCTACGAGACCTGTACCAATAAGATGCTTAATAATGCCATAGAATTTCAAAGCAATTTCACCAGGAAGTTGAGAAGTAGAAACCTTTTCAAATTTCAAGGATTTTGTGGTTACAAAACCAGCATGTCCTAATCCCAAAATGCCCTTTTAAAAATGACACAAATAATTCAAAGGCACCTGCGTGTCCCTGTTGGCTCAGCCTCTGACTTTTCATTTTGGCTCAGGTCAATGATCTCAGGGTTATGAGATGGAGTACTGCTTGGGGCCTCACACTGAATGGAGTCTGCTTATGACCTTCTCTCCCTCTACCCGTCCCCCGACTCTCATATACACACGCACACACTCTCTCTCTCTCTCTCAAATCTTAAAAAAAGAAAAATGACACAAATACTCTAATTTTGTCTGTAATTGAGGTGAAAAGACTGAATTATGTGTAAGAATAGCCTTGAATCTGTACTTGGTATTCTGAGTACTAGTTTTCATTTACAAAATGTTTTGCTAGTGTTAATCTTACTGATGGTTCTTTTTAATACCCCTCTAGGGCGAGTTTGCTCTTCCATTAACCCTAATAGTCCATCTCAGCAGGAAGGACACTAATTGAGAAACTGAGTCTCATTCACATTTTACAGCCCCCCACCCCAGGTTCCTCTCCAAAGCCCTCCTCATTCTTCTCAGCAGATGAAGAAATACCACAACTGTCTCAGCATAGAACTTGTGGCCAAGGTTTGGGCAGATAAAGTATAGCTATCATGGGATTATAATGATATCTCTAGAATGCGCATGCACCGCATGCACACTATTCAAGCTACTTTTTTTTAAATTAGTTTTTGAAACAGTAAGGTCATGTTCTAAAGATTCATGGCAACCATATTGTCAGTTTCAAAGGGGAAAGATGCTTTATTGATATTATAAAAATCTAGTAGAAATAAAGGAGAAAAGGGAAATCTGTGCATAGATGAGGGCAATAGTAAGCCGTGAAGGGGAAAATGAGACTGTTACATCAAATTGGTGCTTACAAGATCCAATCTTACTAGCTGGTGAAGCTCCGTGGAGACAGCCAGATTGGAGTCTCAACTGAGAAGCCTGGGCAGAGTGTCCTCCCCTCAGGTAAGGGTTCCAACTGACCATCCCCACAAGGGGTGTATTTATAGGGCAAATGATGGGGTCGGAAGTTAAATGTTTGTTTGCCTTGTTTGGAGCGAGCTACACTCCTATGTTACCATGTCTTTACACATTCAAGGAACCTGGGCTAGGTGTTTGCCTCCCCTTATGGATTCCATTGGGAGGGGAGTAGCCCAGCCTGGAGCCAGAGGGGATGCAAGGCAAAATTTATACCTCTTGGTGTCCAGACCAGAAGGGCTAGTTCTGACCTGGAAGCCAGCTAATGTCAACTAACCAGGCTCCCGAAGTCATTCCTGCAGCATAAGTCTCATAAACAGTATTCTTTAGTCCGTCTGCGTACGTGCAGGTTGGGGTGGTCCGTTAGGACAAATCCATACAATGTAAGTGAAGAAAACTGCCCCTGCCTCACCTCTGTGCCAACTCTAATCATGTTTGTGAAATGTGAGAAGCAGGTGATTACTGCATGTGAAATAACATTTTTGTATGTGAGTGTCAGTACAGTCTAACTCCCCAGCCCTCACTCTGAATATGTGCAAGGCAGCCTCCAAGGAAGCTGTAGCTCTTGACTTCACTTAAGCTACACTGGAGGGTGTTTGCAAGAGGCTGAAATTCTGCATTACCTAGCTTGGGGAACAGGCTGGTGGAATTCGAATTTTATCATTTACGTTACCACTTCTGTTTTCCCAGTGGGGTTGGAGAAGTCAGGTGACACTCCCACTTTGTATAAAATCTGGAATATTTCCAGGAACAGCTTGTAAGGTACCCGGCTTCACAAGGGGAATCAGAATTTTTCCCCTGTAAGCCTTTTCCCCCAGTTTTATTGAGATAATTAACATTTTATAAGCTTAAGATATACAACATAATTATTTGATATGTGTATATATTGAATTACAAGATGTTTAGCTAATATCTACCACCCACACAGTTTTTCTTGTGATAAGAACTTTAAAGAGCTAATGTCAGCCTTGTTCAAACATAGAATATAGTATTGCTAACTATAGTTACCATGTTTTACATTACATTCTCAGAACTTACTTATCTCATAACTGGCAGTTTATACCTTTGGGTCACATTACCTGTTTTCCCCACTCCCTACCCCACACCTTGGCAACTACCAATATGTTTTTATGAATTTGGGTTTTCAAACTTCACATGAGTGAGACTGTATAGTATTTGTATTTCTCTTACGTATCTCATTGGGATTTTGATTTCAGTTTCCTTGATGATTAATGATGATGAACACCTTTTCATATCTCTTTTGGCCATTTGAGTAACTTCTTTGGAAAATACCTGTTCAGGTTATTTGATCACTTTTTATGGGGCTGTTTGGTTTTGTTTTTGCTACTGAGTTGTAGGAGTTCCTTAAATATTTTAGGTACTAACCTTTTATTAGGTATATGTTTTACAAATGTTTTCTTACATTCTGTAGGTTGCCATTTCACTTTGAGTGTATCTCTCGTTGTTTTTCTGAAGGCCTTTGGGGTGTTTTTCTTTACTAGTATGTAATCGAATACGTGAGGTGTGTCACACAAGTACAAGTTTGGATTTGGTGTTATTAATTCAAAATTTGATACTTTGTTCACTATGGATATTCTCATCGATTTTGGAGTTTTAAAAATGTTATAACCCTAACATTTATCTTGATAGTTGAGTTTTTGGGGCACTCCTCCTTTCAAATTTTGTGCCTTGGTGAAGTGCCCCTTACCCTACCAACAAGAATGCATTTAATAAAACTTTGTTTTCCCTTTTACCTTCGTTTGCTTGGCTGGTACTGTGAACTAAGAGCCGCTACACAGCCAGTCTCTTTTGAGATAAGAACAAGGTGGCAAATTGTGCTCCAAGATGAATTTTATTTTTGGATATTTACAGATGCCATTTGAAACAAAGTCTGGTGAAATAATGTTAGTGAGGTAGCTAGGTAACTTTGGTAAAGGTAAAACTTAATTATAAAGATTGCTTTTTTCATGTGCATTGTGCCTGAAGGCCTGAGGGTAGTTCCAAAGAAATAGTTTTTGAGTACAAGAGTATTAATTGAATAATCCTCTCTAAAGTTGGTACTCTGAAGATCCGTGTTAGTGATTAGTGTTGAGGTATGTGTGTTCAAAAGGCCTCAGCTAGTTTTGTGCTCTGTAAATTTGGAATAAATTTGAATTTGTATAGTTAGCATTATAATGAAAAGTGTATCTCTTAAATGAACCCATTTCTTGTATTGATATTTAAACCAGAAACCTGCTTCTTAGGAGATCATGTTTGACACATTGATTTTTCCATTTTTGGTCCTTGTTGTTAAAAAAAAAAAAAAATCCTACAAAGATTGTCTTGTGTCATTGCACCATAGCCATGTGCCTTCGTGTTCTTGACATGTCTGTATTTGCACACACCTGTTAATTTTCCTATTGTAATGGTTTTTGACTGAATGCAGTTTAGAATTGCAGTGACTATCTTAAAGCTGAGTGTTGCAGACCTTCTTGGTTCTCCTGGTCTGCTACCAACTACAGTTTTCACTTAATCACAACTATACATTATAGTATCACTCTAAAGTATGTTCTCATTTCTTGTGGGAAGAGTAACCAGGTGTGGGATTGTTGGGTGACATGGTTAAGTGACTGCTCATAAGAAACTACCTAAATGTCTTTGAAAATATAACATTTTTTTTTAATTACCACCAGAAATAAATGAGAGTTCTAGAAGTTCTGGATCTAGCATTTTGCATTGCTCTTTTTCTTTGTTTTTGGTTGTTCTAGTACTGATGTAGGGTTATGGGTTATTTCTTTGTGATTTTAATTATTAGCCAGAGAAATAGGAATTTTTGTTAGTCAGTAAAGCTAATTAGTGAAATATTGAACGAGGTAATTTTTTTTTGACTTGTCGACGTGATTCTTCTAAGATCATCTAACACATTATACATGAAGTAATGTATACCAGGTATTCTCAAGAAAATAATCTGTGTTTGTACTTATGATTAGAGGTACTGCATATGGAGATTAAAGTTACTTTTGTTAATTTCTTTGAAATCAGTTTTGTAATTCAAATTTTCAAACCATAATCAGTATTTACTTGGATGGTGCTTTTGTTTTCTAAAAAATAATCTAAAAATCTAGTGCCCACAGTTCATTATGAGTAGTTTATATACAATATTATGGACTGCAAGTATTACTTTTGTATTAGTGCACATAAAAAGTTATTGTAGAATTAATTGACTATTATATTTCTTATGGTAGTGCATCTATGGTGTGGTGATTTTAAGTGTGCTTGGCTTGAAGTATGTACTGACTGCCTAGGAATTGGCCTCTTCTTATACTTCAGAACACTTTGAATAAATGGTAAGTGCTTTTGAAAATAGTCTTCTGTGCATGTTCTGATGGCTTGGGGGACTAGTAATCAGTTATGTACTTGTGTCAAGTGCAGGTCTGGTGTGGCATTATTATCAACTATTTTGACAAATGATGCAATTTACTGTACTCTCCTGATTTTTTTTTTCTTATAGCATTACACAGCCATGTAGAATACTTGAACTGTTTTCTTTTTCCTGATGGAGAAATTGACACTTCAGAGTAGATATATATATCTAGTTGAAGAGGCTTTGGTACATAATTCTTGATATATTGATAATTTTTGATAATTCTGACCCCCTAATATTCTTTTTGCCTCAATTATAGAGACAGAAAAGATGAATGTAGTTTTTTTTTGCTTGAATATGTACATATTACCAGGATTTATCCATTTCATTTTGGTTATGTGGACTGCAGCCCCATTTACTCCCAAGTAGATAATTTCAAAGAATTCCAATAAAGAATGGCAACAATGAAGCCATTATTTTAAACTTCTTTTACGAGACAGTGAGGATATTCTATTGAAGTGCTCCTCAAAGTATGGTTCACAGATAGAGGTTGGCCCACAAACTTACTGGGTTACAATGAAATATGGATAGAAATTAAGAGGACACATTTTGATACTTACAAACATGTCTGACCTTGTCATGACTTCTGTGGACAGCAATACAGAAATAAGAGTCCATGATGGCTCGGGTGGGTAGATGAGAAAGGGCAGTTTGATCCTTCATTACAGATGCTTTGAGAAGCAGTGATCTATAACACGGTAGCCCTTGGGCTCTATTCTTTGACTTTGAAATACAGTGTTTCAGTGATGACCATGCATTAGATACTAGGCTAAGTGTTTTACTAAAATATCTTCCTTGTTATTAAGACCCTGTTTAGGGGCGCCTGGGTGGCTCAGTTGGTTGAGCGACTGCCTTCGGCTCAGGTCATGATCCCGGAGACCCAGTATCAAGCCCCATATCAGGCTCAGCAGGAAGCCCGTTTCTCCCTCTCTCACTCCCCCTGCTTGTGTTCCCTCTCTGGCTGTATTTCTCTCTGTCAAATAAATAAATAAAATTTTAAAAAGGCCCTGTTTAAAGGCTTGAGAAAACCAACTGTGCAGTAAGTCTCGTTGTTCTGGAGCATTAATTCTCACCTGTAAAGGACCCTGGACTGTGAGGTACTTACTTTTACACGCTCTGGTTCTTCATTTTTTTTTTTAAAGGTTTTATTTATTTATTTGACAGAGAGAGATCACAAATAGGTAGAGAGGCAGGCAGAGAAAGAGGTGGAAGCAGGCTCCCTGCTGAGCAGAGAGTCTGACATGGGGCTCGATCCCAGGACCCTGGGATCCTGACCTAAGCCAAAGGCAGAGGCTTAACCACCGAGCCACCCAGGCACCCTGGTTTTTCATTTTAAATACATTTTCTTCACTGAGAGGCAAAAGTTAGCTTAGGAACAGATGGCTAGCTTTAGAATGAAGCAGATCAAAAATCCGAGTCTTGGTTTACTTCATTTCGTCACCTTATACTTAACAGTTTGAAATCAGTTTTGTTATCTGAGTCCATATTGCCTGTGTTTACTGTAAGCATGAGAGGATAATGCCTACAACACTTGATATGGTGTGTGGTATAATCGAATTTTACAACAAATGGCAATGTCTGACTTTTCCTTACTGCCTATGTAGTCTTAGATTATATGCTAGGTGCAGGGAGAGAAGTTCCCTATGTGATTCTTCCGCCTGACACAATTCCACAAGCCTTAAGTACATGGCAGAATGAATATAATACCATAGAATCAAATGAGATATGAGTATCAGATTGCTCTGTGTTTAAATCTTTGTCCTAATACTTTCTTGTTATATCATCTTAGTGAATTTTCCCATCAAATTTTGTTTCCTCATCTATAAAAGTAAAAATAATAGTGACCTATTCATGAGGTTGTGGTGGCACAGTGTATGAAAGTTTTGGGACCAGTGACTGGAACATAGGGAAGAATGCTGTAAATGGTGACTTTATTTCTTTAGGTGTCGGTTTTCCTCAGTACATAAACTGAGGGTGGAAGGAGGTTGTGGGTTGTTTCCTTGTCTCCTTGAAATTCAATGATTCTTAGATATCAATACAATCATCAAAATGATGGTATAATTCTGTCAACCCTGAAGAGCTCATTGTGCACAGAGATTTTTTGTTTATTTGTTCGTTTTTTTAGCATCTGCCTACATGAACATAAATTAGTTTGATGGCGCTTACTTCTACAAGTTCAGATGTGGCAAGAGCCCAAACTGTTTCCTTCATTAAGACTTAGGCTTTTGTTGGCTTGCAAGTATTGGTAAAACTTAATTTGCTAAAGTACTGAGATCAGGACAAATAGATCCAAATATGAACACAAGAGGGGTAAACCATGGCATGGGCATAGCTTCATTCCATACATTTCTGTCTCACTGACATTATAGATGTGTAAGTATTTTGGAATTAATAAATAAGAGTATGATCTACAAATTTAACGTTTATCCTTTTCTAAAAGATTAATTATGACCTCTCATCTCATTTTCATCCTATTTTTCTGCAATCTGTACCCCAGATTGTAAAAACAAGAACAACAACAACAACAACAATAAGAACAACAAAATTGTGGCTGCCTGGGTCTCTCTCAGAAGTGTTATATATGCTTCATGAAAAAAGGAGTTGAGTGACTACATTAGGTTAAACTTTCCAGCCTTTTTCTGGGACCCACTGAACACATGAAACTGGGCTTTGTATTTTCAGTGAACTAAAGAACCTGTCTCAACTTCATTGTCTACAGAGCCTACTGAAAGTTCTTAAAGCCAAAATGTTGTTCTATTTTGCATTCTTTATGCATAGTGCAAAACTATAGAGAAGTTCGTTTAAATTTTCAAATTATTTTCAGTAGAATTGTGACCATGTTTTCTTAAAATTCATTGAACACACAATCTCGCTGTTTGTGCAGCCGTAATCAGAGTGCAGTACTTTTTTGTTGTTGTTGTTAGCAGCCTTTTTTGTTCTCCTCCACATTTCCTTATTCATCCTCTTCCCCACATATCCTGAATTTCTACCAGTCTGTCCTCTTTTCCAACTTGACTCATTTAAGCAACTTTGTATTGTTTAAGTTTTTCTTCTTGTGCATGTAATCACAAACATATCCTTAGAAAATTACACTGTCTTTTACAAAGACAAGTTTATTATCACAGGGTTTTTCTCATAAAATAGTACCCTGGAAATCTCTAATTCAGTTGTTAGACATTGGATTCATTCTCCTAGTGGTTGCATAACATTCCATGATATAGACTTAAATTAATTGAACTCTTTCTATATTGTAGTCACTTTTTTTTTTGTATCTTGTACAATGCTATAAACATCTTTGTGAACTTTTATGGCTTTATCTGTATAGGATAGATTTCAGAGGAGGGATCTCTGGGCAAAATGGGAATATATATTCAGAGTCTTACTGATAGAGTCAAACCGTCTGACCAAAGACTGTGATGGCATACATATCCTCTTGCATGGATGAAAGTCCTTCTCTGCCAGGAGTAGTTAGTATTGACAGTTTGGAGAAAATACCTCTGGTACCCTCTTTCGAATCTTCTGCGCTTTATCTTGGACGTTATCCATGCCTAGAATGGATATTACTTGTAGGCTTAAAGTAACTTCCAGTTGATCTCTTTTATAAGTGCTTTCTGTGTCTTCATTTTCTGCCCTGGGCTCCTCTGTGCCTTGGATGATGGTGAATTTTCTGGATTTATGTTTGTGTGTCTGAGCAACTTGGAAATGATGGCGTACCCTCCATTGATTAGTGCCCTTCCCTTCCCTACCTTTCCTTTCTCTTCCTTTCCTCCCTCCCTCTCTTCCTTGCAAGAACAATTCTGGGAGAACTTCTCTTGACTTCTTAGGAGGTCCTAGTGGAATTGAGCCTCTACTATCCATGGGGATGGGAGGGGTCCCTATAACAAAAATTACTCCTCTTATCAGCTTTCCCTCTTTCTTTGTCTTATTTTCTCCACCCCCTGAACACTTCCCTAAAATTACCTCCCAAATAAACCATCTGCAAATTGATCCTATCCAGAGTTAGCTTTAGGGAAAACCCAAGAAAAGACAGGTCCTTCAGGTATTTCTCAGTTTGATGGCTGCAAAGTGGTATTTTCTGGTTCAATTTTCATTTCCTGATTAGTAGTGAGGATGATCACCTTTCCTATGTCCAGCGTCTATGCTGGTTTTCACTATTGTGGGTTGTCTGCTCAACCTTTAGCCCATTTATTTATTAGATTTTTGTGTGATTTTTGGTAGTTTTAAGATCTTTGGAGTCTAGACTCTTAAAAATCCTAATTGATATCCTTATTTCTATTTGTCCTTTGACTTTGATGTGGTATTTTTTGCATTCTAGAACTTATAAAAATTTTTATGTTGTTAATATGTCTTTCACAGAATCTGCTTTTTCATTTGGTTTAAGAACACTCCTCCTCTTTCTCTTCTCTCATCATTTATACAAATCTTAAGACTAGCTTTTTTGTGTAATTTTTGTTCTTTAGTATTTTAAGTCTTTAAGACACCTGGAATTTATTTTTGTTTGATATAAGATGGACACCTAATTTTATTCTCTTCCAGAGAATCTGTTGTGCCAGAACCATTTAAATAATCCATCCTTTTTCCTACTAGAATACTTTTACTTGTATTAATTTTTTTATTATGAATTTCCCCCCACCTCTAGGGTTCATTATTTTGTTCTTCTGAATTATGTATTCGTCAATGTATCATATTGACTTGGTTATGATGGCTTCATGTATTTTCATTCTTTTTACCTATTTTTTATTCATTATTTCTTAAAGAATTTAATATAATTTATAAGGACAATTATATAGGAATTCCAATGGAAGTGTATTAATATGGTAACTTGCAAAAAATTAGCTTTTATGACATTAAGATTTTCTATGCTCCTAAGTGGTATAGTTTTCTATTTAGTTAGGTCACTTATACCCTCCAATAAGATTTTCTAATCAGCTTCCTTTAGGTCCTTTCTTTTCAAATGTATTCTCAATTTCTTAATAGCCAGTCTTTACCAAGGAATTCTTGGTTGTTGTTGCTCATTTGGTAAAGCCTTAAGCATGTGCTTAGCTTATCTTTTGGGTGACAGAAAATCTTTTTGGATTACAACTCCTAAGAAACAAGCTTCTCTTGCTCTGTAGTTCACTGTGCAAAGCCTATCTTCCTCATGAGGTTAATCACAAATATGTAGTCCTTAGTCCTTAGTGCACTAAGTAAAGACAGTACTTAAAACACTGAAGAGAGCACATAGCTTCCAGTGATAATCCACAGGCATATGCTGTTTATATGTGCACTAAACCAAGATGTGCTCCTTTGCCTTTGTTTTGGCTCTGTGATTGCTGACCTGTCCTTACATTTGGTCTGCAATCCTGTTATACTTCATTGGCTACAATTCCCTCTGGATACTTATAAATGCCTGTTTCCTTGATCACTGTATCTTGTTGGCGGAACTTGTCTGCTTGGATCTCCCATCTTCCCATTCATTTGTGGTTTTGTCTTCACTCATGATTTCATGGTATCTGTTGGAATTATAAGTGTAATAGACTGATGTTATGCAAAGCTGACTGTTACAGTTCTTCCCCTCCTGGTCAATGGAAGCTGTGCTTCCCATCAGGAGGTGGAATCCGTCTCCTCCTTTTTGAATCTGGGCTGGCCCCAGGACTTGCTTTGACCAATAGGACATGACAGAAATGACCTTGTAAAACTTCTGGGTCTGGCCTTAGAGGCCTTATTGGTTTTGCTTTCACCTTCTGGGAATCTAGCCATCATGCAGTGAAACTCAGGCTAGACTACTAAATACAGTGAAATAACCTGGGGGAAGACACCCAGCTAGTTCTAGCTGTTGCACCTATCCCAGCTGAGCACCCAGCATAGTGCAGTCATGTGAGCAACCTCTGCTGACCACACAAGGCAGAAGAAATTTCCAGCTGCACCTAGTCAACCCATTGTGTTGAGAAATATAATAACATTGTTGTTTTTAAGCCCACTCATTTTGGTTATATGTCATCAGGTAGCTGAGATAGTGAGCATCTTAATGAGATGAAGACAATTCCAAGGCTATTTCAATGAGAACTTCTTACCAAGGTATCTTCTGGGGAAGACCAGGAGGAGGGAGGTGGGAAGGAAACAAATAAACAAGTATGGGTATATAAGTGCTATTAGGATGTAAATAGAACCTGTCCCCTTTTAAAGATCTGCACTTTTCTTAATATTTTTCTATATCTAACATGTGTGTATGTGTATATATGTGTGTATATATAATGATGTGTGTGTGTGTACACACACATTATATACATATAATGTATATCAGGATGGTAAAGGCTTAATTTTATATAATAGAGGGACTGTTAATTTAGTAGTTCTTCATTACATGATTCCTCAGGGCTTTCATATTTTTGCCTGTAGCAGCTCCTTTTTGATTCTGATTGATTCTGAGGCTGGAAAGCTAATGACTCAATATTAGGTGTTGAGTGAAAGACTAAGGTACCCTTATTTGATAAATAGACATGTAGAAGGTGTGATACAAATTTTGCTTCCTGGATCTTGGTAGATTCTGTGTTTGATTCCTGGATCTTGGTAGATTCTGGATAGGTAACATTGACAGGTGAAGGTTCTGATAGCTGAAGTATTATAGAACTTAGCAAACGATTAGTAGACATAGTGACGTTGTCACATATGTGTAAATTCTTTGTCTCCTACCTAACAGATTCAACATGGACAGTGGTATTTTCAATATTACTCAAATAAGATAAATGCCAGACATGCTAGGTGCCTATCTCTAGAGTAAACAGCAAGGTGTTTGTTTCAAGATGAAAGATAATATGATTAAGCCTTGCTATCTAGGTTAGCTGGCTTCTCTATGCTCCATGTAACTGCATCACTAACATAGGGTTGAACAGATACAGCTGTTGCTTTCCCTTTTCTAATGACTGCTATTAATTCCTCCTGGCAAATCTAGCTCTTGGGTATCAGTGGGTTAGCAAAGGAGTACCTCCTCTGAAATACTGGAGATGGTGGAGGCAGTGCTTCCCAGCGTGGGGAGAAAAAGGTGATTATTCTAAAATTCTTTTTTTCTCCACTGTAGTTTAAAAACTGGACCTTGTGGATAGGCAGTAGTAATCTTGAGGTTTCAGATAGTTTGGGACCATATTTATTGGAGAGAGGTGCACAGAGAAAGATCTCATTTTGTATTTAATTTTACCGGGCATCTTTTGACATTCTGGGAAGCATCAATTGGGAAGAGGTTATTATGTAATCAATAGGGCAGAAGAAGAGCTCAAGGTTGCAATTAACATGTTATTGTACAAATCAAAGGAGCAGTAAAAAGCAATTTGTTCAACTTGTCACTTGGCCCGGCCAATCAGTGCGCGAACAATAAGGGAGACAGAAAATCGGAGTGGAGAAGCAAGTGAGTCAAAACACTCAGGCTTTTGTTTTCTGTCTTTTCAATTCAGTACTAGTCACTGTGGCCTTCTGATAGCTTTAAAATGGGTGACAGGTATCAATAATGCATTGATTCTGTTATTGTGAGTGACTCCAGAAAAAATTTAAATAACCTACTAAATTGTTTGGATGTTAGTTTATAATGTTTGATATATTACATTAATCTTTAATATGCTAGGACTTAAAACAGTTAAAATAATGACTCTATCTGGATAGAACAGCTCTATTGGATAAAATTTTACTTTCTGCCTACTAACAAATCTCCCAGTAGAAAATAGATTCATCTAGGCATTTCTAAAACTCAAAGCCAGTTGAAGTTCATAAAGACACAGTTGCAGAACATCCCAAAAGAAAACCAACAGCGATGATACTATATTGGTATAATGGAGTTCTGTTTGATTGAAAAAAAAAAAAGTTGAGTCTTCAGTAATATACCTACGTACATCATTGGTTTGGTATATAGAAAATTTGGTGGAATCTCCTTCTGTCCTTAAAGTACATAAAAGATGTTACCATTAGATATTTGTAAGTCTTATAAAGTAGATTGGATGCATGTTATCCACCCATTACCATATCATATTGAGCAGATGAGTAAATCATGCTCTGTATTCCATACTTCGGTCCTTGAAACAGAAGCAGCACTTCTCAAATGGCTTAATCTCTGAGTAAATGCATATATGCAATATATATTAAACACATATTATAATGTATATACATATTGTAAATATACAACAATTCACAATATGAAATTTTTACTGTTATACATTTGACACTGAATATCTATGCACATGTTTCAAATAGGTATATATACATATCCTTATACATATAAACATTAATACATGCATAGGAATGTATATGTGTAGGAATGTATATATGTGTACATGCATATATATATCCCAAATACATACATCCTCACATATATAAAATATATGTGTATATTTGTATATGTAGCAAGAAATACTGATTTTAAGACATTAGATCACTGATTTATTGGAGCTGGAAGTCTGAAATCTGCAGAGCCAGTCAAAGTCTGGAGATGGAGGGAAGAGTTGATTTTTATAGTCTGGAGACAGAACTCTCTGTGTATATGTCTGTGTCTAAATTTTCTCTTCTTATGAGGACATCACGTATGTTGGATTAGGTGGCCTAATGATCTCATTTTACCTGTAAAGATCCTGTTTCCAAATATGGCCACATTTCAGTACCAGGAGTTAGGACTTCAACCTGTGAATTTCTGAGGAGACACAATTCAGTCCGTAAAACCATCCCAGATCTGTAATTGACAGATGTGGCACCAGTGGTCCCCATACAATCCTGAGGAAGTGGAGGTGGACAGCACTTTTTCCTGGATAGTGATGGTGGCAGTTGGAGGCTTTGAGGTTTTAGTGAAAGTACCATTTAAAACAGAATGTAAGGAAAAGAATCTACGTGTAGTGCAAGGTAAGAAGGCCTTGTAAGTAGAGACTGTGTAGCATGGACACAGTCACTGATTTGCAAAAGTGCCTGGTGCCTTTGGGATTTGCAAATACTTCAGACGATGTTGTGCAGAAGGGTGGGAAGAAGTGAGCCTCAAGCCGAGGCCAGACTGTAAAGGATTCTTAAAGATACATCTAGAATTTAGAATTTATCCTGTGAGCCACAGGGGAGTTATTGGATATTAAGTTAAAATCACAAACAATATCCTATTTATTAACTTTGCTTAGAAAAATTATTCTTATAGTTCAGGGATTAGATTTGGCAGGGGAGATACATGAAGCCAATGCTGTTGTGGGGAAATGAGTTGAGAGCTTGGAATTTAATAACAGCAGGGATGAGAGGGAAATGGATTTTGCAGACAGGTAGATTTGGCAGGGTTGGGTTGAGAGAGCTGAAAAAGATGAAGAAACAAACAAACAAACAAACATTTTGAATTCTCTGCCTTAGTTAGCTGGATAGGTGGGACAAAATTGTTGTGTTTGTGGGCTGTGAGGCATTTGTTGTTCATGGCATTGTAGAGGGCTTTGGATAAACATCTTGGAGTTAAATTGCTGTAAACTTAACTCATAAACACCAATAAGTATTGCACAAGTATTCACACAAATTCAAGGAGACATTGAAAACTGGAAAAGTCTCCTGGGGAAGGGAGAATTTAAATAAGAAAGGTTGGTAAAAGGGGATATGTAAATAAAACTGGAAGGACCTTGCTTGGACCAATGAGGATGGTGTGTATGAGCTAATTAGTATAATTAACCCTTGACACCAGTGCTATGAACTAATTAATATGATCATCCAACCCTCTTCACCTGAGGTCCAAACAAGAGAATAATAAAATACATTTAGCATATTTAGTTCTGGACCAGGTGAACTCTACTATCTGATGTCAAGTGGGGTAATAAACAAAATGCATGTTGATTAATTCTCAGAGTGTTTTTCCAGTTCAAGCTATACAAAGTTGTTTTTTGTTTTGTTTTTTTTTTTAATTGGCAGTTGGTGTTCAAAATCTTAAGTCAAGAATATTATGAAATTAGTTGGAGTCTACTGTGTTGAATATACTAATAGCTAACATTTGGGAGCTTGGATTTTTTAGATCTATTCTAAGAGCTTTATATGTATTAATGTCCACAGCAATGCAATAAGGTAGTTACTATATTCCCATTTTTTTAAGTGAGGAATTGAGGCATTGAGACAATAATCAATTTGCCCAAGTCAAATAGCTAGTAAGATTAGGAACAACATTTCAGTGTTATACTCTTAAACACTACTCAACTGCTTCTCTGATCTTTTTCTATGGTACTTTCTCATGTTGATATGTATTCCAACAAGAAGACAGAGTGGTTTGAACTGCACAGTGAGCTTTTGATTATAAACATCTTTCTGAGGATCCAATCAAATTTCTCCATGTTTACCACAGTCTTGGGATCCCTGGTATTAAATACATATTACACATAAGAACATTAATGAATTCCCCCTCAGTTGGCCAGTGTGGTCTTTTGTTTTCTGGTAATGGCTGGCTAGATAATTGGGGCTCTCATTCTGAAAACAACCAAAAATGGTAAATTATAAACTCAAAATCTTTAAAGGCCATGGAAGAACTAACAGGATCATAGAAATTACCAGGCCAAATTAAAGTGAATATGGAGACCTGGAAAGGTGAAGAAACTAGACAAGGAAACTCCTTTTTCCCAAAAAGTATATGTGGACTTGGGCAAATAAGAATTTTATTTTTTATGACTTTGTTGGGTGAGAAATAGCCCAAAGCTCACACAGTGAGAGGAATCAGATAGTAAATCATAAGTTGAATCCTTAAGGTAAGGGTAAGCCATCCCGTATGAAGTCCTGCAGCCTAGGTTCATAGACTGTGGATCTGGAAACATAAAAGAACCCTGATTTAAGGTGCTTATTATCGTCATAAGATTTGTCATAGTTGACCTGCAAAGGAAATTTTTGTCTTATATTTACAGTAGAAGGAGAATTATTTATATTGAAGACCTAGGGTGGGAGGGGAAATAAAACCCACAAAAGTGATAGGTGGATATATTCAAGTTAATATTGCCAGTTTAAAAAAAAAAAACCTTCCAATTTCATATTTAATCATATCTACACACACATCACACATACAAAGCACAGCATATACTTGGGAGAGTTAAAGCTGTGCAGACCACATGTTGTTTTGGAGGATGGTAAGTTTATCTTAGGTTATAATACATTATAGATACATGCTTCAATCTCTGTGATAACCACTAAAAGTTTATAATTTTGAAACTATTAGGGAAAAATAGAATGAAAACAATATCAAGAGTTCAAAAAGTAAGAACAGAGAAAAGGTTTATCAAGTGGAAAGTGCAGAAACAATTAGATTTAAAGCAAAACATTCAGTAATTATACTAAATGTAAATGAACTAAATATGACAGTTAAGATAGAAATTAATGTTCTATATTTTAAAAATACTCAAATTTGTGTTAATGAACAGTCATGTCTAAAATACAATGACACAGAACATTTAAATTAGGCAGTCCAGAGGCTGGCATCAGAGGAGTAGGGGCGCAGCTGTTTCCTCTGAAGCTGTGTTGATCAGTGACTTCAGTGAAGGCTAAGAAAGTTGAAACAAATTTGCAAATGATATACAACTTCTAAGAATATCTCTGGTGGTTAGTTTCAAGGTATGAAGTGGGGAGCCATGCTTCTGCAGGCAGACTGCAGGCAGATATCTGAAAATAAATGGTAGCAAGAGGGAGCCTCCAGGATCCTGAGCCAACGGAGTGCAAAAGCCTCCCATGCTGGGGACCGGGCACAGAATCATGGACTGGTAGTAGCAGGGAGAGCACTTTAGGGCAGCCTCCCAGTCTGAAACCTGGAACTGTGGAGGACGTGTGTGTGAACTGGGGATGGCTGGTGGTTTTAGAAGCACAAAGGGCAGAGACGTGCCTGGACATGGAAATGAGGGCTGGGAGTACTACTGTGGGGCACACAACCAAGGATGCTGCAGTTTTTAGCAGCAAAGACAAAAATGGAGTCAATATAGCCTGGAGGGTTTTCTGGAGAAGAGACTGTTATCTCTTCCTTCTGAGACAGAGATTTGGATACGGTCACTTCTGCTCCGACTCTCAGAAGAGATGTGGAAAGCTGCCAGGAAAAGCCAGCAGATAATAAAGGCCCCCCAAAGCCAGTTTTCACTGAGCCTATCCCCCTGTGGCTAGAGGGGGCAGGGCAACTCTGCCCAAACAAAGTTACCTGGGTAATAGTGGGGCAGGCCCCTACCCCAGAAGACAGGCTGGAAGAACAAGAGTCCAGCAACCCTAAGGTCCCTACAATAATTTGGAGTCTGTACATTCCCTCAACCCCCCTCCCCAACAAATGACTAAGAGGAGGAACCCCCAACAAGGAAGGATTCAGAGACTATGACCTCTGCCACAGAATGAATGGATGTGGATATAAGCAAGATGTTGGAAATAGACTTCAGGATGACAGTTATGCAGACTGTAGCTAGGATGAAGAAAACAATTAAGGGCAATAGATTCTCTAAGGACAGAGATAAGAGCTGATTTGGCAGAACTTAAAAATGCTATCAATGAGATCCAATCTAATCTAGATACAGTTAGGGTAAGCAAGGCAGAAGAATAAATTAATCATCAAAAGACAAACTGGCAGAAAAAAAAAAAAAAGGAACAGGAGGAGGCCTGGAATAAAAAGCTTAGAATTCGTGAAAATAGAATTAGAGAAATAAATGATGCCTTGAAATGTTCCAGTGTCAGAATTATTGGGATCCCTGAGGTGGTGGAGAGAGAGAGAGAGAGAGGACTGGAAGATCTATTTGAGCAAGTGGTAGCTGAGAACTTGCCTAATCTGGGGAATGAAACAAGCATGCATGTCCTAGAGGCAGAGAGAACCCCTCCCAAGATCAAGAAGAACAGATCAATGCCTCTGCATGTGATAGTAATACTCGCAGATCTTAGAACCAAGGAACGCATCCTAAGAGCAGTTAGAGGGAAGAGATTCTTTATGTACAGAGGGAGGAACATCAGAATAAAATCAGATCTGTCCACAGAGATGTGGCAATCCAGAAAGGGCTGGCAAAACATATTCAGGGTACTAAATAAGAAGAACATGCAGCAGCAAGAATACTTTATCTGGCAAGGCTGTTTAGAATACACGGAGAGATACGAGCTTACAGGACCAGCATAAAACTGGAAGAATATGTGATCACTATGCTGCCCTGCAAGAAATATTAATGGGAGTTCTATAAAAGGGGAAAGACCCCCAAGAGTGATATAGAACAGAAATTTACAGAGACAATCTATAGAAACAAGGACTTCACAGGTAACATGATGACAATAAAAATCATATCTTTCAATAATCACTCTCAACATGAATGGTCTAAATGCTCCCATGAAATAGCACAGGATTGAAGATTGGATAAAAAGGCAGAACCCATCCACATGCTGTCTACAAGAGACTCATTTTGAACCTGATACATCCAGATGAAAGTAAAGGGTTGGAGAACCATCTCGCATGACAGTAGACCTCAGAAGAAAGCTGGGGTAGCAATTCTCATATCAGACAAATTAGATTTTAGGCTAAAGACTGTAGTTTGAGAAGGACACTGTATCATTCTTAAAGGGTCTATCATTCTTAAAGGGTCATTCTTAAACAAGAATATAGAACAGTTGTCAGTATCTATGCCCCCAACATGGGAGTGGCCAACTACATAAGCCACCTGTTAATCAAAATAGACATATTGATGATATGTTAATAATAGGAGACCTTGAACCTCTCCTCTCAGCAACAGAAAGATGTTCTGAGCAGAAAATCAACAAAGAAATAGGAGCTTTGAATAACACACTGGACCAGATGACCCTTATAGATATACACAGAACATTCCACCCTAAAACAATAGGATACTCATTCTTGGACACACATGGAATATTCTCCAGGATAGACTACATACTGGCTCACAAATCAGGTCTCAACAATTCCAAAAGGTTGAGAGTATTTCCTGCATATTTTCAGACCACAATGCTTTGAAACTAGAACTCAATCATAAGAAAAGTTTGGAAGGATTTCAAACAATTGGAAGCTAAAGACCATCCTGCTTAAGAATATTTGGATCAACCAGGAAATCAAAGAACTTAAACAATTCATGGAAACCAATGAGAACGAAAGCCCAAAACCTATGGGATATGGCACAGGTGGTCCTAAGGGGAAAATACATAGCCATCCAAACCTCACTCAAAAAAAAAAAATAGAAAAATCCTGAGTACACAAACTATCTTTACACCTTAAAGAACCAGAGAATCAACAACAAATTCACCTAACCCATGCACAAGAAGGGAAATAATTAAGATTAAAGCAGAGATCAATGAATTTGAAACCACAAATACAGTAGAACACATCAATGAAATGAGAAGCTGGTTCTTTCAAAGAAGTAATAAGATTAGTAGACTGCTGGCTAGATTTATCCAAAAGAAAAGAGAAAGGACCCAAATTAATAAAATCATGAATGAAAGGGGAGAGGTCACAACTAACACCAAGGAAGTAGAAACAGTCATCAGAAATTATTATCAATAACTATATGCCCATAAATTAAGTGACCTGAAAGAAATAGATGCATTCCTGGAAACTATACCAACACTGAAACAGGAAGAAATTAACAACCTGAATAGACCAATAACCAGTAACGAGATTGAAGCAGTGATCAAAACCTCCCAAAAAATGAGAGTCCAGGACCTAATGGATTCCTTGGAAAATTCTACCAAATATTCAAAGAAGAAATAACTCATATTATCCTGAAGCTGTTTAAAAAAAAATAGAAACAGAAAGAAAACTTCCAGATTCATTCATGAGGCCGGCATTACCTTGATCCCAAAACCAGGCAAAGACCATTCCTCAATTTCATAAAACCCATCTGTGAAAAACCCATAGTGAATATCATTCTCAGTAGGGAAAAGCTTAGAGGCTTTCCCTTAAGGTCAGGAAAATGACAAGGATCCCCACTGTCACCACTACTGTTCAACATAGTACTAGAAGTCCTAGCAACAGCAATCAGACAATAAAAAGAAATAAAATGTATTGGCAAAGGAGAAGTCAAACTCTTTCTCTTTGCAGATGACATGATACTTTATGTGGAAAAGCCAAAAGTCTCCTCCCCCCAATTATTAGAACTCATACAGCAATTCAGTAATGTGGCAGGATACAAAATCAGTGCACAGAAATCAATTGCTTTCCTATGTACTAACAATGTAACTGTAGAAAGAGAAATTAGGGAACTAATTCCATTTACAATAGCACCAAAAACCATAAGATATTTTGGAATAAGCCTAACCAAAGAGGTAAAGGATCTATACTCCAGTAACTACAGAACACTTATGAAAGAAATTGAAGAAGATACAATCCATGCTTGTGGATTAGAAGAATAAACATTGTCAAAATGTCTGTGCTGTCCAGAGCAATCTATACTTTCAATGCCATACCGATCAAAATGCCAACGGCATTTTTCAAAGTGCTGGAATAAACCTAAAATTTTTATGGAACCAGAAAAGACCCTGAATAGCCAAGGAAATATTGAAAAAGACAAACAAAACTGGGAGCATCACATTGCCTGATTTCAAGCTTTATTACAAAGCTGTGATCACCAAGACAACGTGGTACTGGCACAAAAACAGACACATAGGTCAATGGAATAGAATAGAGAGTCCAGATATGGACCCCCCAATTGTATGGTCAACTAATTTTCGACAAAGCAGGAAGAAGTATCTAATGGGAAAAAAAAAACTTTCTTCAATAAATGATGCTGGAAACATTGGACAGCTATATACAGAAGAATGTATCTCTTACACCATACACAAAGTTAAACTCAAAATGGATGAAAAACCTTAATGTGACACAGGAATCCATCAAAACCTTTGAGGAGAATGCAGGCAGGAACCTCTTCAACATCTGCCACAGCAACTTCTTTCAAGACATGTCTCCAAAGGCAAGGAAAACAAAAGTGAAGATGAACTTTTGGGACTTCATTAAGATAAAAATCTTCTGCACAGCAAAGGAAACAGTCAAGAAAACAACGAGTCAGCCCACAGAATGGGAGACGATATTTGCAAATAACACTACAAAGGGCTGATATCCAGGCTCTATAAAGAACTTCTCAAACTCAACACCCAAAAAACAAATAATCGAGTCAAAAAATGGGTGGAAGACATGAATAGTCACTTCTTCAAAGAAGACATATGAATGGCTAACAGAAACATGAAGAATTTTTCATTCTCATTAGCCATCAGGGATATTCAAATCAAAATCACACTGAGATACCACCTTACACTAGTTAGAATGGTAAAAATTGACAAAGCAGGAAACAAATGTTGGAGAGGCTGTGGAAAAAGGGGAACCCTCTTATACTGTTGATGGGAATGAAAGTTGATACAGCCACTGTGGAAAATAGTGTGAAGTTCCTCAAAAAATTAAAAATAGAGCTACCCTTGACCCAGTAATTGCAATACTGGGTATTTGCCGCAAAGATACAGATGTAGTGAAAAAGATGGGCAATATGCACCCCAGTGTTCATAGTAGCAATGTCCACAGTAGCCAAACTGTGGAAGGAGCTGAGATGCCCTTCAACAAACAAATGGATAAAGAAGATGTGGTCCATATATACAACGGAATATTACTCAGCCATTGGAAAGGATGAATACCCAACTTTTGCATCAACATGGATGGGACTGGAGGAGGTTATACTAAGTGAAATAAGACAAACGTTGAAAGTCATCATATGATTTCACTTATTTGTAAAACATAAGGAATAGCATGGAGGACATTAGGAGAAAGAAGGAAAAAATGAAGAGGGCGGGATTTGGAGGGGGAGATGAACCATGAGAGACTGTGGACTCTGAGAAACTGAAGGGATAGCCCTTTGGTGGGTATTAAGGAAGGCATGCATTACGTGGAGCACTGAGTGTGATGTGCAAACAATGAATCAGGAAAACCTACATCAAAACTAATGACATACTGGATGGTGACCAACATAACTTACTAAAAAACAAACAAACTGCTAATACTAAGCAAAAACATATGATAACTGTATTAGAATCAAATGAAAGAATCTTAAAGGTAGAGTTTTTTTCTAACAATAGTTTGCTAAACCTCAATTGAAAATATTTGATCCTTATCACAAAACAATTTTTGTTTTATGTATGTAGAACAAGTAATTTTACACAGATGGCTGATCTCTTGAGTTACAGTCCTCAAGTGTATTAAAACATGCTTATATATAGAACCACCTTTTTACAAAATTGTCTTTCCCAAAGTTTGTCCCAAATAACCTTACTCTATGTGATATTATACAAATTCCATATAGAAGACATTCCATGATGAAATAGCTTGGGAAACCATTACGTATTGTATCACTGTCTTTGAAATTTATAAACCATTATCATCTCTGAACTTCTCTGCAATAGAAAACAGTTCTAGCTTTGTTTAATCTTTTTCCAAAAGTATTTTATTCCAAACTCCCTTTTCATGGGCTACATTATTTATTTATTTAAGATTTTAATGAACTTATTTAGAGAGAGTGAGAAGCCAGGAGCAGGGCAGAGGGAGGAGCGGAGGGTCAGAGAGAACCTCAAGCAGACTCTGCGGTGAGCATGGAACCAGACTCAGGGCTAATCCCAGGACCCTGAGAGCTGGCTTCTTAACATTTCTATGTGTATGCCACGGTAATAAACCATGTAGGCTGTTAATGCCATTAATTTTAGTAAGTCTCATCAGTTTTCTTTTTAAAATTTTTTTAGGGTATAAGTCTTTTACTTTAGGTAACTTCAAGAACCAAAAAGTTCCTAAAGTGCATTTGTTCTGAGCATTTCCTGAACAACACATCACAGAATTGTACAATATCATATCAGACAATCACTGAGTGGTAAAGAGTATTTTCAGATACTGGTCTTCAAATACGTGGACTTCAAATACATGGAACTACATAGAATCAGTTTAGAATATATGACTCTGTTCAGATCAAAGGCAAAGTTGAAGAGCTGAATGTTAGCAATAACTGAGCAATGCATATTATTTCATCAAGCATTCTTATATAGTAGTAAAATTGCTTCATTGCCCAAATCACTAACTACATTAGGCAGAAAAATGAAAAAAGCTCTAAAGAGTTACCCTTAAATGAAATAGCAAGAACATGAGATTTGGAAGGTTTGGACAAGAAATTAGGGTTCAGTTTTTATTTTGCGTCCTATATATAGATCTCTACATGATGAGAGGTAGGCTGGGGATGTTCTCTACTTTATTCAGATTATAACCAGGCTATTGTTTTAGATGTAGGATAGGATTCTACTTTCTGCCCATAACAGATAGGATTTTCTGCTGATAACAGGTATGACCATGAGGCTTTTTTGGCCAAAACTTTAAGGTCTGGCATGTGGGTTTCCATAGATGCATATGTCAAAAGGAAGACTCATTAACTCGGGAACTTGACCATAAACAGGAACCCCCGCCCCCTGCTATGAGTTGCATGACCAAGATGGACACTTGGTTGTCTTAAGGCTCTGAGTTTTCAAGTGGCTTGTTATTTCAGTATAGCAGCCTATCCTGACTGATACAGTATTTTAGTTCTATTCCATATCTGTCACTACTTATAGTCTTCATATTCCCCAGGATAAGGTCTTTCATTTTAAAGTGATAAAATTGGATTCGACTGTCCCTGTCTATTCTAAGTGTTAGGGTCCCCATTCCAAGTGGAATTGTGACTGTTTTCCCTTCTGCAAAGCCAAATAAGAGCAAAGAAGACAGGGAATGAGAATGCCTTTTCCAAGGGCTGCCACAGTCAGGTCACCTCTTAACATATTTCCTATAACAATGATTCATGAATGTGTCTATTTTATCCTGAGACTACAAGATCACCCAGGGCAGGGAGTATACCACACTCATCTCTAACTTTTTAATACATTGTCATGAATTCATTTAAACATTTTCAGTGACCTGGATCTGGAGAGCTGTATGCAGAAGTCTAACACAATTCTCTCTCTTCACTTTAGTATTAGACAGGGAACACTAATTGGGACCAGTCTTCCAGGATTAAGCATTGGGTTGGAATTCCCAGTACTCTTAACTACTTAGACTAAAACCTACAGTTGACTAAATGGACGTGCTTGAGAGCACCTGTAAAGGCTGGTTAATTATTTTTGTGTTCAGAGAAAATGAAGAAGCATAGGCACATTTCAAAACTTCTATTTGAGGATTAGCAATCTAAGTGTCATCTTGTATATTTTGAAGTATGGATTCTAATGGAATTCTACCCTTGAGACATCTGTAACAAGATACTACCAAAGATTACAGAATTACTCTGAATATCTTTTAAAAATAAAATATAAAAGGATACTTTAGATTCTCATTACAGTCCTGAGCAGACATAAAGGATTAGATGTGGAAAGTTAGTTTAGGGTGCCTAAGCTACCTCTCAGTTTTAAGTTGTAAAACATAGCCTTCTCACTGTCAGGTCTTTTAATTATGGGTTTTCTGCCACATCAAGGATGCTGATACAGGTCAACGGGAGTATAGTGCAAGGATAAAATTTGATTTCTCAGTAATATCTGTATTATATACCAAAACTGTGTATTATCTATGTATAGTTTCCTTTGGGGCATGAAGGAGGCCATTTTTTTTTCTCCCATAAAACTTAAATATCTATTATTGACCTGAGAGGAAAGGACAACTGTGTGAAAAGCCTAGAAACAAAGACTTTTGTTTGCTGTGAACACATATGCTTATATCTCTGACTAAAGATCCATGTTCACGGATTGACTATCTTCTGTTAAGAGTGTAATTTTACCCACTGCAGTAGGTCACCCTCTTGTTAGGGGAATGACTTTGGTCTCCCGCAAGAAGCAATCACATAAACATTGTTAACAATAGAAACTTGAATGTAAGAGACTGGTTTGGGGGTTAGGTAGAGCTTTCTTGTGTGCTGGATGTTCTCATGATTTAAGAATTTCCCCTTAGGGTAGATGAAACTGGCAATAGACAGTTTAGAAAGTTACCTTAGACTGTGCTTTGAAGGTGTTGGGTCCTGCCTAGGGAAAGTTACATGTGTTAGGTTAGGTGTTGGGGAATCCCAAGTTTTATTTTCTGTTCTTTTTTGTGATTCAGACTTTTCTTGGTCTTTCCCATCCCTTGTTCTTCATTTTCAGGTAGGTCAGTTCCTCAACAGCCCAGTTATCCTAAGAATATTATGTCAAGAGTGGCAATTTTTTTCTTTTGTTTCTTTTTAAATATTTTATTTATTTATTTGAGAGAGAGCACAACGGGAGAGTTAGAGAGAGAAGCAGACATCCCGCTGAGCAGGGAGCCCAACGTGAAACTCAGTCTGCCAATTTACTTTTCATTGGCTTACTTTAAGAATATGGTCAGAGGTAGAGGACCTAATTGTTATTGCTTCATAAGAAAATTGAGATCTTTTAGGCAAGAATCACTGACCATCTCAAAACTGTGTCTGATGTATTTAGAATAGCATATTTTTTTAATACAAAGTACATTTAGATTGACTTATGTTATCTTTTCCCATTGTTGAGTTAATATTTTATTCTTTAAAATATATTCCATATCCTTCTCTACCAACTCTTCACTAAAATGAAGCTGAAGCATAGTGGTAGAATATTAACTTTGTGCTGTCACTAGCCGGGCATATATCAGCCAGTTATAAAGTAGCTACTTTGCACTAAATACCATTTTTTTTAAAAAGATTTTATTTATTTGACAGAGAGAAACACAGCCAGAGAGGGAACACAAGCAAGAGGGAGTGAGAGAGGGAGAAGCAGGGTCTCCGGGATCATGACCTGAGCCAAAGACAGTAACTTAACCAACTGAGCCACCCAGGCGCCCCACTAAATACCATTATTATTCCTGATGCCAAACACAGCGATGTGGTGCTATCAGGCTGGTTAGGTAAATTGGCTAATGAGTTACTTCAGATGACTGCTGTGCCCAAGGCCACTTGAAGAGAATCCAAACGGGTCATGCACTCATGGGAATTTCCATGGAAACTGATCTCTTACGACTTTCTTAATAATCTGTTTGCTACCTCTCAACACCACATACATATAACTCCACAACTTCCACCAGTATCATCTGCTTGAATCCACTAGGATTTAGATTATCTTGCCCTAATTCCCATTGGTTAGTCACCATCTAAGACCCAGACTTTCAACTCATTCTTCATTTAGCAACATTTAATTACTAGATGACTTTGCATATCGTTTTGTTCTGCCCCCGTCTTTCTTTTCTCCTTAACCTTTAAAACTCTTCCATCATGCTCCTGAAATTCTTCAGTCCATCGTAGAGACATTTCCCTGTATACAGTATTTCATTGCTTTTACCTTCCTGCACAAACAACCTGGCACCCTGCTGAGGACACAGCTTCCCCTATAGATCTTTGAAGTGGTGGCTGTCCCTCCACTCCCTGTGTTTCTCTCACTGGACCTGGAGTTACTAGGTGTCTTCCCTGTCTCTCATTTCTATCTCTCTTTTTTAAAAATCATTATCTCTCCATCCCTAAAAATTATGCAGCTTTGAACATCATATTTTTGGGCTATAAATCATCCACTACTCCTCATTGTTCAACTGCCTGGCTCATTTCTCCTTATTTTTCCATTATTTAGCTTCTGGCTTACTGTCACTTTCTGTATTACTACTGTTTATTTTAATTCAGTTGATTCTAAATATAGACACAGATGACACTTCCCAAACCTTGAATTCTTAATGCCTTAAATTTTTTCCCCCCTGTCTCAGCCACAACCATGATAGGCTCTGTTCTTTGCATCATGAGCAACTACAAATTCTCTATAATCCTTTTCATGTACCTTACTTGCTGATAACCATTTATTTTTCTTTAGCACTAATACATTGTGTACTGATTGTTTTTTCAGTTTTCCCCAGCTCCCAGACCAATGAGTTCCTGGCACCTAGTAGATACTTAATACTCGATATCAAATGAGTTATTGTTGATAAGCCTTATCTTCCTTACACTGTAAGCTCTTTCCTTTTGCAAACAGATATATCTTTAAGGGTTTCCCATGCATAGAAAAGGGAATAAAAGATGAACACTATGACCCTGGCTACAAGGAGCTTACAGTCTTGGAAGCAGGCATATAGATTTAATTTTAATTAAATACCATGCCAAATGTGTGGTAAGAGCTCTGGGAGTATGAGCCTGCCTAGGAGACTCAGGGACATGTCTCTATAGAAGTTAATATATTAAATAAGGTTCAAAGTATGAGAGCTCACCAAGCAGATACAAGAGTAAGGGTAGTTTATGAGTAGGGATATTATGTTCATCCAAACATGTTCACCTCAGTTGAATCTAAAAATAGGTTTTAAAAATCAGAAAGGGAGACATTCTTTAAAACTTTGAAAATACATATCACATGTGAGAGTGGATTTACCATAAAGCTAGCAAAGCAGAAACTTCAGGACTTCTCCCTTGCAAGAAAGGACCCTCTCAGTGTGTTCACATAATCCTATTTCTTTGTTGAAATTGTTAAAGTAGGGCATATTTACCTTTACTACTTAAGACTGATGTAACTTTTCCTCCTTGTCACATTTCATCTTATTTCTAGTATTAAGGTGGCTGTGGGCACTTCTGGGTTTTGACTAGGGGCTCATTGAATGGCAGACACATGTAGTCTGGGTTTAGTGGGATTTTCCCCTCCTTTTTTTTGTGTGTGTGTGTGGTTCATTCCCTTCTGTGTATAGTTTTTTTGTGTGTGTGATTCATTCCTTTCTGTGTATAGTTACTTCACTAATGCTCCTAATGCCCTCCTTGGCCCACTTGACTGGTATCGCAAAAGAAAATATATGAACGGGGGTCATACATTTACATGAATTTATCTTTTTTTTTTAAAGATAATTATTTATTTGACAGAGAGAGAGAGAGCACAAGTGGGAGAACGGCAGGCAGAGGGAGAGGGAGAAGCAGGCTCCCTGCTCATGTGGGGCTCAATCCCCAGGACCCTGAGATGAGACCCTGAGATCATGACCTAGGCCACTCAGGTGCCCCATATGTGAATTTATCTTAGGTGCCCTTTATCTTGTGGGTGGCAGAGAACAAATCAAAGTAAGAAATGCCCAACATCAGAAGCCAGTGTAAGGGTAAAAAAAAAGTCTTCAAATTGTCAGATATGCAAGATCGTAACTAGATGATTAATTCTCGTTCAAAATAGAACTTCTCTTTCAGAAAAGATAATATAAAACTCATATATCATACAGTGAGGGCATTATCACAAAGTGGTTACCAACTGTCAATATAAAAACAATTTCAAGCTTTTTTCAATATTCATCTTGACTGAATCCTTATATTTTGTATATATAAATTTAATTGGCTAAACAGGACTGCTTTAGTTTCTTAGGGCTGTCATAACAAATTACCACAAACTTGGTGACTTAAAAACAATAGAAATTTATTTTCTTACGTGTTTGGAGGCCACAAGTTGAGATCAAGGAATTGGCAGGGCTAGTCCCTTCTGGAGGCTCTGTGGAAGACTCTAATCCATGCCTGTCTCCTAGCTTCTGGTGGTGCTGTCAGTCCTTAGCGTTTCCTGGTTTGTAAATGCATTATTCCAGTCTCTACCTCCATCTTCACATGGCTTCCTGGCTGTCTCTGCATAAGGAAACCAAATACTGGATTTAGAGCCCACCATAAATCCAAAATGATTTTATCTCAGAATCCTTAATTACATCTGCAAAACCTCTATTTCTAAACAAGGTCACTTGCACACGTACTACGGGTAAAGACATGGACCTAGCGTTCTTTTTTTTTTTTTTTTTTTGATGGGGGGCATGATTCAACCCATTAAAATGACATGACCGATAAGAATATCAGTTTCAAAATTGAAAGAAGCACTTCAGATTTTGGTTAATCATGCTAGAGAAAAGATCAAATTATTTCTTTGTTTCTATTAAAATTTTATTTTTAATTTCTTACACAAAGAGGTGTTTGAAGAGTATGCAGTCAAAAATTGTAGATGTATTAAGCAGTTAGATAAGATTCTTAGGATATTTTTCTGGATTGGCAGTGCTAGTGGTAATTACCAGCTTTTCAGATTTATAAACATAGCTCTTATCATTGCAAGTATTTATTTCAATATTAATGCATTTATAACTTTGCATTAAAGGATATCCTAAATTCTGCATGCCTCAGTGTCCACCACAGAAAACTGATTCACAATATGGATGTCCCAGATGATGTCTGTCTCATAATGGGTTCCTTTTTTTAAAATTCTATTTTCTTTCTCTGCCTAATCTCCATTGGTTGGTGGACATGAGCATTAAAATAACCCCAAATCTAGCCCTAGACAGCTTGGCCATTTATTTAAATTATAAGGTTTTTAAGTTAGGAAGATTCCTTTTAGTTTACTTCTGAAAGATTCTTTCTTGTCTTTGAAAGCAAACTTTTCCTATTAGGCTGATAGTATTTGCTTTGGGCATAATAGCAAACTTAATATATTGTGGATTTTTGCTGAGATCCTGGGAACTGGCTTCCTCACAGTATTTGGAAATTGAATCTAATGCCATTTTCTTTGTCATGTATCGGAGGGGTATTGGTCGCAGGGCTCAGGAAGGAGTAGATGATGTAGAACCTTATGAGACAGTTTTTCTTGTGCAAAAAATCATGTGAGATCACCTTGTCCTGGCTCTTATGTTCTAGCCATTGCCAGTGCACTAAGAACTAGTTTTGAACCTATGCAGTTGTTAGTAATCTTTAAAAAATATTGTATGCAGGTATTTACAAGAAAGTCCATTACCAAGAGAAATGCTGACACTATCCCGTGCAGGTTTTCCTTGCTATGTGAAAGTAGAGGGTTCCTATGAAACCTTTCATAAACCAAAACGATACGGTAAAGCCAGGAAGCAGTAACACTTCATAAAGGCAAAAGTTCTTTTCCAGTTCCTTTCCATTAGCAAGAACAAGTACTAATGTAGCTCTTTTGTGAAAAAAAACGAAGTGGCAGGGGCGCCTGGGTGGCTCAGTTGGTTAAGGAACTGCCTTTGGCTCAGGTCATGATCCCGGAGACCCAGGATCGAGCCCCACATCGGGCTCCCTGCTCGGCGGGAAACCTGCTTCTCCCTCTCTCTCTCCCCCCGCTTGTGTTCCCTCTCTCGCTGTGTCTCTTTCTGTCAAATAAAACAAACAAACAAACAAACAAACAAAACCCAAAGTGGCATAATGCAGACTTTCAAGTACGGAGGGAAACCCAAACCCATCATCTCTTATTTCCATGGA
Source organism: Spilogale gracilis (assembly GCA_004023965.1). Classification (NCBI taxonomy): domain Eukaryota; kingdom Metazoa; phylum Chordata; class Mammalia; order Carnivora; family Mephitidae; genus Spilogale; species Spilogale gracilis. Next base: position 62,745 of record PITA01005222.1, on the reverse strand, counting down.
AAATCCACCTCTGCCTCTATGATGGATAACACAGAAATGATTCTTTCTGACATGATGCCAGCAATGTTAACAGAACAAATGTTCATTAAGTAATTCCATTGATTAAAAGTGAAAGGAGCAATATTTTTAGGGTGTACTGTGTCATCCAACTGATTTTAGAGAATAAGGTTTAACATGGAGGTTTTCATGGGAGACTTTAAATCTGCAAGGAAATGTGATAGCTGCCTCATTGTGCAGTATTTTTTTTATTGCTGCTATATTTAATGATGAATGGAATATTTTTAAAAACATTAATTTTCATGGAAAAACTTTATAGATGATCAAATATGGGAGATTTTTTTTCTTTTCCAGACTTTAAACCTAAAATCTATGCTTCTATGTCAAAAACAGAAGGATTAAGACTGAAGTGTCTTCTCTTTAGTCACACTAAATGTATAAATATGTATGTATCCAATTAAAAAAATGGAATGGGATCAAACTATAAATGTTAAAAGGAAGTTTCAATTCATGTCCAAGATTGAGGACTTCTAGGTAATCCTTAATAAGAAAACTTCATTGCGCATTAGTTGATGCCTGAAGATATTTTGAAAAAAAAATCTTAAAAACTGAACTCATTGATACATTAATTCCCAATTGGATAAATTCCCTAAAGGGTCAGAAACACATCGAGGCATAATCTACAGGGTGCAGTAGTGCTGATTGTGTAGCAAAAATTTAGTTAAAATACTCTTTATGCTTTATGTAAGCGTTTCAGACTGATTGTCACCTGCTGGGTCCTCCTCAGAAGTTTGTATTAATTCTTCCTTAAGTTAATACTTTGCTTGACTAAGAACTGCATTCTCTTCTGCTGGGGCTCTTAAAATAGAATACCATTGAAGGTGTTCGGTGGTTTTGTCAATGGCTTCCATTTCAGATTCATGATTTAATCTCAGAATACAAACCTTTGATGAGGATATCATGGAGATTATAAAAGAAATAAGATTTTAAAAAAATAATGAAAACTTCAAAATGTTCCTCTTTATTTTTTTAAAGATTTTATTTATTTATTTGCCAGAGAGAGAGAGAGATCACAAGTAGGCAGAGAGGCAGGCAGAGAAAGAGGGGGAAGCAGGCTCCCTACTGAGCAGAGAGCCTGATGTGGGACTTGATCCCAGGACCCTGAGATCATGACCTGAGCCGAAGGCAGAGGCTTAACCCTCTGAGCCACCCAGGTGCCCAAAATGTTCCCCTTCAAAGAACACATCAAAGATACTTAATCTCAGGAAACAAACTGAGGATGGTTGGGAGGTGTGGGGGAGGGATAGGGTGGCTGGGTTATGTAAAATAAAAATTAATAAAAAAGATACTGTGAGATAAATTTTTAATATTTTTATAAGTTTAAATGAAATTATCCTTGTGATTATAATAAAGGTGCCATAGTAATTATAATTTCAAAAATGTTTAACTTTTTCTTTATAGATTTAACTTTATTTAATGTAGAGGAATAGTTATTTTCCTCTATTAGCACTTGAGAATTCTCATGTGGGTCTGTTTATATCATGCTAGAGTTATCTAAGAAAAATATCTACTATTTAGTGCTTATAATCTAATTCTTAATAGGCTATCTAAAATGACCAAATTATTTATAGAAGCTTTTTTTAAAGATTTTATTTATTTATTTGACACAGAGAGAGATCACAAGTAGGCAGAGAGGCAGGCAGAGAGAGAGGAGGAAGCAGGCTCCCTCTGAGTAGAGAGCCCGCACTCGATCCCAGGACCCTGAGATCATGACCTGAGCGGAAGGCAGAGGCTTTAACCCTCTGAGCCCCCCAGGAGCCCTTATAGCAGCTTTAATTTGTATTCATTTATTGCTATTCTTTTCTGTTAATGTAGCAAATACCCCAGTCACTATTTCCCTAAGCAGCAGGATAAGAACACATTCAAATAAGATTCTAAATTAAAATGCCTGCTTATCAAGATGTTGGATTTCCCCTTTTGAATTAGACTTAGAAAGTATTTAATCTATATAGAGGATTTCTAGGCAAGTATATCTAGGTAGCTCAAAAGGTGCTGTCCTTTCTCCTTTAAGTAACATACTGTCATCTTGATAGATTGGCTTCTGTCACATTTTTAGTTATATGCACACAATGTGATTAGTAATTGAACTTTGCTACGTTGTAACTGCTTTATATCAGTTAAAGGTCTATCTGTGTTACACATATGACAGCCAGCATATGGTTAAAATAGTTACTGTATCTGTCAGCTATGGCCACAGTAATGCTGGGTAATAAGCCACCCCCAATGCAGTGAGTTTAAAGCATTTTTTCTTGCTTACAAATACATACATTGGCTGTAGGTCAGCTAATCTAGATTGCACTCAGCTGGACGTGGCTCCAGATCACAGGCTGAGCACAAATGAGCTTGATATGTCTCTTTTCATCCTTGAAATAGTGAACTACCCCAGAAGGTTCTTTTCTATGGTTCATGATGCTGTGGCAAAATACTACAGACTGGCTCATGAACAGCAGAAATTTATTGCTCATAGTTCGGGAGGCTGGAAGTCTGAGATCAGGATGACTGCATGGCTAAGTGAGCGCCCTCTTTCAGGTTGTAGACTTCTCTTTGTATCTTCACATGGAAGGAGGGGCTAGGGATCTCTATGGAGCGTTTTGAGAAGGCATTAATTCCATTCATCAGAGTTATACCCTCATGATTTAAGTACCACCCAAAGGCCCTACTTCTTAATGCCATCAACTTTGGGGGTTAGGATTTTAATATACGAATTGTGGGGGAGGACACACATATTCAGACCATAGCTCATGGCAATAGCAAAAGCATAATTAGGCAAGTCCCACAGTAAAATCTATTTCACACCTTTGTTTTTATCATGTCATCTAATATCTCATTAACTGAGGCAAGTCATATGGTCAAGCCCAGCATCCCTGGAGTGAGAAGTACACTCTGCCCACAGTGGGGGGGGGGGGGGTTGTGTTTGAGAAATAGTCTTCTAACTTACCATAATTTGGAATTTAATTTTTAAAATTGATGGCCTAAAATCCACTAGTAGGCAGAGTCTGTCTATTCTTGGAGCATGTTTTAAGAAGAACATCCTATCTTGATGTAAGGCAACCTCAAGCCATGTGTCCATAGGGAATGTATCAGTGAGGCTCCACTGTAGATTTATTTCAGTGTAAAACAATAAACTTAGATGGAACTTGCAATATCCACAAAGAAAAATGCCAGCAATCAAATGTTTAAACGAAGAGCATATGCACAATTGGTGACATTTGACATTACTCCTCTGTATTTGTGAGCTCTCTGGAACCAAGGCAATAAATACTCTTGATAGAAAATTCGCTTTCTGTCAAACTGCCCAATTTTATCTCAAATGCTCCTCTGACTTCATTCATATGTGTTCATGCCTCATAGTTCTATGACTCATTTGGAAAAATTATCTTGGAAAATAATATGCTATCGATTTCTTAGTTGGATGTATAGAAAAAGAAAAAGAATGAAGGGAACTGCTCTTTTGGGTAATGGAGATTGCCATTTTTCATGAAGTAAGTAGTGGAGGTTGTTACTGAGGCCATTATGATAGCCCACAGGTAGAAGACATGCTGTAGATGAGGGGATAGATGTTTAGTTGGGTTGTCCTACTGGAATATTTCGAATATGGAAGAAATGGAAAATTGGACCTGCTCACAGACCTGTAATTTCTCAGCAAATCTGATGTGTCAGATGGTCCGAAAGCCCTCCCCTCAGTTGACAACTTCTCTGCAAAATCTGTTGCTTGAGAAATGGGAGAATAAAAATGATATCCACTTTCTGGTAGTGTAATAGCCAAGTAAATTACTTAATATATTTTATACTCCCCTCCCCTTCTCATACACATACTATATTAAAATTTCATTACCTAAGTGAAAGAATGAGCCTGCCTTTAGCACAAATGAGAATTTTAGATTATAAATGTCAATGTTTATTGCAAGGCATAATGCATGTAAAGCTTTTGTAGGGTTGTTAAATGTATCATGAGATAAATTCTGTAAATTGTATTTTGCTTACTTCCTCATTATAATCCAAAGTAAATGTTACATACAAAGAAAATAGTGAATCATGTCTTACATTGGACTATATTCCTTGAAAACCTATGATTATGTTTTAATTATGTCAGTACATATGTATGCATGAAATGCATCACTTTTGAGATGAATTTTTTAAAAGAAGGTTAACTCTTTAAGTCAGGATGGTGGGTTTACTAAAGGAAAGAAAGAATTTTCCCATGGATTTTCTAGGACCTAGACTGATGATAATTTTCAACTTCAGAGATTACATTTGATGCTCTGTTTCAGGGGCTAGATACTCTTGGTGAATCATTTAAAAGGAACTGAATCTATATTTCAGTGATTTGATACCAGCCCCTCAGCCTTTGTGTGTTATTGAAATCTCTAGCTAACCCTAGCTCTTGTCTCCCAAGAATTTAAAATACTCCTAGAATTTGTTTTACATTTGCATAGTGTTCTAATCACTTCTGTACACAGTTTGCAAAATACAGGACCTGGCACTTGGGAGAAACTTTAATTATTTGAAGTGCAATCTAGTTTAGAAGTCATTTGGATATAAAGCTTAAAATTCTGGATTTTACTCCTGCTGGTTCAGGTAATATTACCCATGTGTTTAACTATCTAGACCTTTCTGTGGTTCACACTCTTAATTTGTAAATAACGATAATTTCTTTCTTTTTTAAGATTTATGTATTTATTTTAAAGATGGAGCATGGGGGGGGGGACAAAGGGCGGTGCTGAGAGGGAATCTTAGGAAGACTCCCCATGGAGTGTGGAGCCAGTGGGTATGGGGCTTGACCTCAGGACTCGAAGATTGTGACCTGAGCTGAGATCCAGAGTCCTATGGCCAACAGAGTGAGCCACCCAAGTGTTTCAAGTGAGGATGATTTCTTCAAGGGTTGGGGTGAAAATGAAATCAGCAACTATGAAATTATCTTTGAAATAATGAAACATGTATATGTGGTGAAGCAATATAGTTTCTTATTTTGCTTTGAAGTTTTGGGTAAAACTTTATCATAAAGGAGACTTTTGACTAGAACAGCCTGGGATCACAAAAATACAACAGAATTCCAGCAGAGTCTCACTTAGGTTACTGAGGTTTCATTTTGAATTTTTGGAACGACAGTTACATGGAATCTATCCTACCCATAATAGGAAAATTTACATTTTCTTTTCCTAATTATGTTTAACTTCTTGCAAATATAAATGTAGGAAATGAAGGAAATCCAGGTATGCACAACAAAATGAAGCTAAAGGAAGAAAATTAGGATCACTCATAATGTCACAGCACATTGTGAGGTATAGACTCCCAGCCTTGTTTTGGGTGCATGTTTGTATGGATATACAAATTGTAGCATTTTTTACAAAAAAAGCTTTGTGATTTGGTTTTAAAAAATTTACTGTCCACCCTGCACACTTTTCCAAGCCATGAGGTATTTTTCTTTTATGTATTTTTATGGCTGTTCATATGGTTATAGGACTGTGCCATACTTTATTTTACCTATTCCCTATTGTCAAATATTTAGTTGGTTTCCATTTTTATTTTGATAAATAGTGCAGCAGTGAACAGTTTTACAGCAAGTTATTTACCAGGAGCTTGGTACATTTCTGCATTTATTCAATTCATCTTTTTCATTTCTTAGTGAAGCTACAGAACTTGCACAGGACTTGGATAGTCCTTACTGTTCAGTTGAATGAACTCCTATTAGTTAATAGTTCTAAAAGTGTTATTCCTGACCTTCCAGGATTTTCCAGATAATTAGGCTTGTTAAAATGAAATAATAACTGTGTCTCTTTTTAATTCTTTCATCTTTTATTGTGTTAGCTTATATGTATAGGACAATGTTGAATAGTAGTGACAGCAGACTGTGTCAGGTGGTTTGGGTTTAATGATCATGCTTCCTGTAAAATGTCAAATGTGAGTTTGAGGTTAATATTATTTATCATGATAAAAAAGTTTAATCATGAATTTTTTTCAAAGTCTAGATGTTGGAATTTATTTAATGCCTCTTTTGGCATCTACTGGAATAATCATATAACTCTTCTGTTTTGGCTTAATTACAAGACTGGTTTTAATAAAAGTTTATGTAGTAGACTTAGCTGTGGAACTGTGGCATGAAGACCAGACTCCAACAGAAATGCTAGGAATGAGACAATGTTGTAAAGCTTATTAAAGTGCTCTGGAAGAGTCACTTACCTATTTTGAAATTTAACTTCTTTAAATCTCTCCTAGAACTAATACTATGAATATGGAAGTGATTTTTCATCCATAACATTTAAATATTAGGATGATCTCTAATTTTATTTAGCTATACCCTAACCAGTTTTCAAAGTCCAAAGAGTAGGATTAGGTTGTTGCTTCTTTTCAAGGACTCCTTTGATTTTTAGCTGCTCAACATTGTGGTTTTTAAATTTAACTGAAATGAAACACACAGAAATGTAGACATCATGAATTAAAAGCTTGATACATTGTCACAAAGTGGGCACAGTCATGTATTCAGCTTCCAGGGTAAGAAATAGAGCATATTGCCAGTATCGTAGAAATTAGCGATGCTCTTGGACTACGTTAACACTTTCACTTGGGTCTTTTTCTGAGGTCAGACTGCTCATCTGCATCCTTCAGAAGGCAGCATTTTGGGAGAAGAAATTTCAGTAGTAGTAACCTTTAGCCATTTCAGGTAAGGATTTGAGCACCAGTCCAACACAAAGATGTTGTGGTCATTTCCACAATAAAGAACAGCTTTTTAAAAGTCTACTTTTCTTGTTGCCTCATTCAGGAGACTTACTGCTTTCATCTTGTTTGATACCTGAAATTCAAAAGTAATGGACTATAATATTGAAAAACAAAAGTTAAAGTTGGTAAATATGAGATTATACATGATCATTTTGAGATTTTTTTTAAAAGTAACTTTCTGATTCAGATAATGGAATGTGCTTGAAAGTTTTAGGAAAATTTTATCACTTCCTTTCACCCTCATAAGAATTCTATGACCTAGCTAAGTAAAATTAGGAAAAAAAAAAAGACCCAGAGAAAGTTTGCATGAAATCCTACATTATTAGGTTCAATGGTCTAAAGAAAATTTGAAGCACTTTATATTTTAGGTGAGCATCCTTTGCAGTGTAGAATCTCAGTAACTCTTTAGAAATTTCTGTATTTCTTAACTTTTTTTTTTAAAGATTTTATTTATTTATTTGACAGAGAGAGAGAGATCACAAATAGGCAGAAAGGCAGGCAGAGAAAGTGGGGGAAGCAGGCTCCCTGCTAAGCAGAGAGCCCATGTGGGACTCAATCCCAGGACCCTGAGATCATGACCTGAGCCGAAGGCAGAGGCTTAACCCTCTGAGCCACCCACGCCCCCCAGAAATTTCTGTATTTCTACTCTATAACATGATTTCCCTCTTAAACTTGATGAAAGGATGGAAAGGTGATGTCTTAGCATGGAAGGGTGAATGATGACCTGAGTAGATGTGATTCTCTAGGCTGCAGCCTAGAGACCCTGCAGCCTCCATGCACAGAAAATCTTGCCAGTGAGTCAGCATTCAGAAAAAATGGTCAGTGTGTCTGAGATCGAAGAGTGTATCCATTATGGTATGCCTGAGTCCTACCAAGGCATAATATAGAATAACATGTATTATTGGGGAAAACAGACCAACAATTTCATCATTGCTGGTCTAATAGGTACAAATTTTTTATGCCCCTAAGTTTGCACAAGCAAGAAGAATGTAACCTTTTTTCCTTGAACGTGTCCAATTTCCTAAAGGCCTAAATACCATCTTAGTGTAGCAGGGACCATCTGGCTTCTCTAACTTTGCTTTTCTGCTGAAACAGTCCTCTCTGGGGAGACAGATTCCTCTGACTGAAGGTGCACTTGGCATGGGTTGCGAGTAGGGAATAGGGTGTGCAGGCATTCTGAGAACAAGAAATCGTGCTTGGGAAGTAACCTTGGTTACTACCTAAAATTATTATCCCATCACATCAACAAGGGGCTAAATTGCTATCCATAGCCCTGTGGCATAGAGATTCTGCACCACACTATTGAAAGGGAAACATTCTTCTCTTTATTTCCTCTATTCTTTAATCTCCACCCACTAACAGGTGAATAATTAGGTTCCTTTCCATTTAATAATGCACCGTGTGGGAATAGATATGCATTTGGAGAGTGATTAACAGAGCAGCTTGACATTCTGCTTCTAGAAAAATAATGGCTGAGACACACAGAAGACCGCAGATATGCCACATTCAGCCTGGGAACTTAACACCTCCTCTGGAGCAGTGCCTTGGCTTCTCCAGCCAATCTCTTCTGGCAATATTAATGCCCTGCCCCAAGTGATCCTAGGCAGAATGCATGGGAAATTTCAATTGCTTGGAAAACAAGGAAAATGATACATGTGCCTGGACCCTTATCTCTCCTGGATTATTTAAAGGCATTTTCTCTGGAAGGAACGTGATCAGAGGTAACAGGAAGAATTGCAAGGTTCAGCACAATTATAATCTTGGACCCTGTGCAACTACGTATAAAGATGTCAGCAGAATTAAGACTAGTGAAAATGAAAATTGAATTGAATAATTTTTGGAATCATAATTGTATGATATTTGAAAATATTAAGGACTTTGGTTATATAGAATTGTCCCCATGTTCTCAGCTATTGCTGTATAAAATTGCATTTTTCCTTACAAGTTAGTACTTTTATTACATGTCCTTGTAACTGTTGACTTTGAAATTTTCTTTCTAAAATCCCCTAATAACTTACTTTGTAAAATGGTAGACAAAAAGGAAGAGGGCAAAAATATAAGAAAGGTTTATTGACTTTCCTTGAGATGGCATTTTTATTGGGATTTATGAATGATTGTGGAGAAATCACTTTAGAACTAGAAAGGAATTTACAGAGATCATCAAATAAAATTCCCTTTATTTTATAAAAGCATGTTCACACTATACTATATATCAATTAAACTAAAAATTCAAAGCATAATATATCTTCTATGAACATTACCTATAGATGAGAGTGATAGTCCTACTGCTTGCTATTTTTAGAAACATTTGTTCTGCATTATAAAGGATATCTCAGGAAAAAAAATCAATATCCCCTGATCAGTGATGTTGAAGGTAAAAGTCTTCAAGACCATTGCTCTTGGGGGTAGCAGAGGCTGTTCTTTGCTGGACTGCTGATGTTTGCATGGCTCCTTGGATCCTTGTCCCCAATTTTTTTTTTTTTTAGGTATTTATATTTGCAGCAGATATTAATGAAGTTTTAAGCTCTAAGGTAACTTAGTTTGATCATCAATACCCTAGGATTCGCTTTGGAGTCCTATTAGGACTTTATCCCCAAATTATATGTACAGAATGAGTTTTGGTAACTCGGTACTCAGAACATTTAAAAATTTTAGCAGAAGGATTGGACTTCTATGTAGCTACTTAATTGCAATCATGTGTCTGAAGGAAACATAAATTTGGCCATTGATCAATGTTGCTAGCTTGTTCTGGTGGAAGAACTTTCATAAAGGAGATACTTTCCATAAATAAAAAAAAATTTGTTTGGATAACTTAATCTATTGCCTTGGGAAAGTGTAACATGGATTTGTAACTATTTTGTGATTAAGAGGCTATTACACATTATGTCCGGTGGTTCCTCTTCTCTAGTTATAAGTCAGTTTATTCCACAAGCACCCACTCAGGATGAAAATCTGTATTCAACTCCCTTCTTTCCTTTTCCAGCACGAGCCTCCAGTCATTTACTCATTCATTCAATTTTGTTGGTCAATCACTTATTCACAAGTGTATTTTAAGCTCCTTCCTGTGTCCCAGACTGTACAACTGTATGTTACTGTTGGCACACAAACACGAATTCTTTGTCAAGAATTTGCAGTCTCTGAGCAAAAATAAGATGTACAAAAGTAACATTGATACAAACTATTATATTGGGAAGTATTAAATAAGAAGTATTTGGGGGTGGAAGGGGAGGAGTGAAATATTAAACTCAGTGTACTTGCAGACGCTGTCTATGTGTGTCTTAGACATAGATATATGATGTGTGGATAATGTATATAGAATGCACATGTATATGTGAGGTGTATATAGCATACACATACATGCATATATGTGTATGTAATGTGTCTGTATATATATGTGTGTATATATATGGTGTGTGTGTGTTTGCTTCAGAAATAATACTTTTGTGTTTTATTACTCTGTTAAAAGAGCCTCTTTAAGTATTGTTAAAAATGACTTAGAGTTACCAGACCAATCAGTATCTTCTATCCAAAATTCCATTGCTTAGTCCTGCATGTAAAATCAGTGGTTTTCTATTTCTCTTTGTATGCAATGAGGACAAATATGGGCCAGGATGGCAAGCACTTCTTGTTGTCCTGTAAGCTGTACACTTTTTATCTCCAGGACCTCAAACCTAATGTATAATAAGAAAATATTTGTTGAATAAATAAACCTGGACAGCTCAGGTAAGCAGCTCCCATCCCAGTCTGAGGTCACTGTGAATGTTGTAATAAGTACCGCCAATAATATCTATGCAAGCACAATAGAAGTTGATGTTTCTTTCATCCAGTAATCTGATCTAAATGGTTTAGGTCTGTTTTGGTCATTTCATGATATCAGGGACTCAAGGTTCTTTTTTTTCTGTCGCCATCCATGGGATATTGCATTTCTTTGGCGCAGTTAAATTTACTATATTATCTGAAATCCTGCCAGCAGGAAGAAGAAAAGGGAGAATGAGGACCTGCTTGTTCACTTTAAGACTACCTCTTGGGAGTTGCACCAATCATTCCCACTCATATCCCTTTGGTTGTGACATGTCATGTGGCTGCAGGTAATCGGAGGCATGGCTAGGACGTGGCAGCATCAGTTGGGCAGCCATATTCCTTAGATAAGTGGATCCAGTTAGCAATTTCTGCCGTAACCTCTTCCGCATGGCGTAAGTGTAACGTTTACTTTAGTGTTATTGTACCACAAGTTATATTTTCATTACAGAATCTAGCACCTCCAATTTTGGAGTGTTTGAGATGAAGACTTCAATTCATTCTCTGCTAGTGTTTCTAGCTGAAGGAAGTGCTTTCTGATGTTTACTGGATTATCAAAGTTGTTTGTGCTTGTTACAGGAACTAACATCGTTTTAGAATTTCCGTGTGTCTTTGCCAGGAAAATAGTTCCTTTCTGTGATGGATTGACCCTCCCCCCTCCTACTCAGGGCTAGTAGCCAAAGAGAATAGATCACTTATTTTCTTTACTAAATGTTCCAGGCTGTTTGTTGGTTCATTGTCCAGTAGGAACTCTGCCAGTTTGCTGAGGGCTGCCGAAGGCAAAATTACATATTTTTGGTTGAAAAGAGGCATCAGGAATCTCTTTTTTATCTATTCTCCTTCATTTTAGTAATCCTTATAACACTCGACAGATTAAAAAAAACCCTAAAATTATTAGCTTCATTTTTATGTGGAAAGAAACATCAAAAGATATTATGGGTTGCCAAACATCATACGGGAGATTTCTAACAGAACTAGATGTTTTGGACACCTGACCTAAATTGCATTCCTTTTGCTATTTGTCACATTTATTTAAATATCAAGGAGTTGAGGAAGATTTCAGACGCATCTGGATTTTGTCAGGTTCATAACATGACTAGACTGATTTGGGGCTATTTTGCGGTCATTTCATGTAACAGGGAAGAAAATTGAATTTCCCTTCTTTGGTTGCTCTGAGCTCTAAACCGTCATTGCAACAAGTTTTCTTAGCGGATGGTGATAATACAGGAGATGAGCTTTGACTAGAGCACATACATGATTTCTGTAGAGGTCCAGTTTGTTCTTGGATAAAAAATGGTTGCTGGTCTCCAATGGGAGATGACAGGGTTATTCCCCCCACCCCACATAATTTACCAAGTGTCATGTCCTTAATAATGCCATGTGCCATAAACCCTGATTCTCCGAAGGACAAACATGGGGTTGGAGATTCAACTTTTATGACAACTCAGATGTAAAAGGAAAGGGAAGGTCTGCAGTCTGTAATCTTATTTTGCGCTTTCATTAGGTCTCCTCTTGGAAATTAGTAAAGGGAAAAAATTTTAGTCCTATTCAGTTTATATTTTAATCCAGTCATGTAATTGACAGTGTACAATCTTTCTTTCTTTCTTTTTTTTTTTAAGATTTTATTTCTTTATTTGACAGAGAGAAACACAGCCAGAGAGGGAACAGAAGCAGAGGGAGTGAGGGAGGGAGAAGCGGGCTTCCCGCCGAGCAGGGAGCCTGATGTGGGGCTCGATCCCGGGTCTCCAGGATCATGACCCGAGCCTAAGGCAGTCGCTTAACCAACTGAGCCACCCAGGTGCCTGACAATGTACAATCTTTCTTAAATAAAATCGCTCTGGTACCCATACAGACTTTCCTTCTTAAGGTGTCATTTAATGGTAGGATTGAAGGTTCTAGATCTTTGGTGGGAAGGTTACCCCTTGACCTACTGCCAAACTTTCAGTAGGCACTATCCAGCATCTGCTGTTGGCCTTCCAGATTCACCTTGGTTTTCATTAAATTGATATTCCTGAGTTGTCCTCCATGGCTTTCCTTGAGCCCACTGGCCTAGTGGTGTTGCCTCAGTGTGTCATGGAGGATCCCACTACAGCAACCTATAGTTTAATTATGGAAATGAGAGGGGCTCAAGAGAACTAAACTGTAAACTTTCTTTAACCATTTGCATGTCTGTGGCAGCAGGAGAACCAGGGGCATCGACTTCTCTTTGCCACGGGCATTCACGCCTTCAGTAATGTACAGAGAGGTCTCATTTACACTGTGTGAGAATGGCAGGACCTGACCTGTTGACGTGGTGAGGCAGGAGGCAAATGCTGGGGAAATTCCTTCTGAAGATGTTTAATTTTATTTGAGCCATTCATTCTTCAACAAATTCTAGTGGCTATATGTTGCAGATTCTAGACAATGTAGTGGCATCAGGAAAACAAAATGGATGCAGATGAAGCTGTATATATAAACACAATTTTTTTGACCCTCATAATGCATTATTTGCAGTTGGCCTCCTGAGATCCCAGTGCCTGATCCTTCCAGCCAACAGCAAATAGATCCTAGTTTTCTGGTCTGCTTATTCCAGATAACAAATGAGTTATTACTCTGCCAACATTACAGCTATTGTAAGTTAAAATACATATTTGGCTTACTCTTTCTCCAGCTATGTTCCTGCCCTTCCTCTCATTCACATTCCTTCAGGAAAAGGCAAGTTGACTTTCTTTGTTTTACTGGGCCATTTTCCCATGTGGATTTTTAGGATAGTCACCAAGATACACACGTTGGAAACCAATGACAAAAGTCAGGTTCACTTCTTGGGGGAGTATGATACACCTGTATTTAATCAACTGTTACAAAGTGACTACAGTACACTGGGCCTGACGGGCTGTTGACAGAAAACAGACCCCATCATCTAATTTTGGAATGTTCTGCCTCTTCTGTTCCCCTTTTGGAAACAGTACAGATTGGCATGTTATAGGGTCTTGGAAGTTATAAGAAAAGTCTAATTTTGCCCAACACACTATCCCGAGGGTATTGGGCCAGAGAAAGATTGTACTTAATTTTTTGTTGGGACACGTCACAGCACGTTGCAAAAAATGTCTACTATGGAACACATTTCAACACTATTGATTTAGTTACCAGTACCCTCAAACCCATTTTTGGAAGAATAGCAGATATCCTAGTGGTTGGTACGTAACTCACTTTGTATCAGAAACGCTCTTTGAAGAGGGAGTGCATACTATCAAGTGGACGCATATATAGACTTCGCAAATACTGCTATTTTCCTACAGCAGAAATGTTTAATCAGTTTTTTAATTCTTTTTTGATGTGCTAGCATTCTGAGGAATTCTGTAGCCAATAGATATAGAGGCTGTCCATGTTTCTCCTCCAGTAGTAAGTGGGGCAGCCCCCCCAGCCCTCCTGGTCACCCCAGTCACACCTGTTTGGCTCCTTGTCCATGAAGAAATTAACAATATCTTCCAGCTCCCTGTTAGGCTACTGTTTTAAGGTCTCATGAAATTATTTTTAACAGATAATTTTAAAGATCAATTAAAGAGGGTACCTTAAATTTTTTCCACAGCATAAACAACTTCTGTAGCTTTACTGTGTGTCACTAAAACCAGTTGGAGAGAGGTTCCTTAGCAAATTTGAAAGGACTCCTCCTTCAAAAAAAAAAAAATCATGTTGAAATTTGGCCAAATTTTATTTTTTTTAATTAAAAAAAAGATTTTACTTATTTATTTGACGGAGATAGACACAGCGAGAGAGGGAACACAAGCAGGGGGAGTGAGAGAGGGAGAAGCAGGCTTCCCGCCGAGCAGGGAGCCCACGTCTCTGGAATCATGACCCAAGCCGAAGGCAGTCGCTTAACCAACTGAGCCACCCAGGTGCCCCAAAATTTGACCAAATTTTAATTTCATTTTCTTTTAGTAGTCTCTTTACTCAACATGGGGCTCAAACTCATGACCCCAAGATGAAGAGTCTCATGTTCTTTCAACTGAACCAGCTGTGCACCCTATAGCCAAATTTTTATGTTAGGAGCTTTGTAGTCCCCCACCCCCCAGTCAAGTGCATCTCACAGTTTTGATTTTCTCCCTCTGAGGTTGATGTTTATGTATTTTACCAATCCTTGCCTCGATTTCATGGCAGGCTCCTAAAACTATGAGCAAATTTTGAGGCTGGGGGCCATTTCTGAGGCTCTACCAGATGTCAGGAGTTTAGCTTTTAGCAAAACTGTATTAGACCTTCCTTAGCGTATGTCTCCTTGTCAAGGAAAGCAGATGAGTTTGTAGAGCAGCTTGAATCCCAGTTCTTTTCACTAAAAGCAACAAATAATCAGTATTAAATACTTAATTAGGTAGCATTCCAGATTGGAAAGGATTTAGCTACATCTTTGACAGATCGAGTGTTGACTTTGCATCTCCAAGGGAAAACCACTCTCAAGTGATCCTTGGGCAGATTATCCCAAAAAGCTGTTTTTAATCCATGAACCATCAACCATGTGCCAAATTATCTACAAGGGGATATGCTGAAGGAGTGAATGCTCTTACCTTCAGGTAAAATCACGAGTGAATTTGACAGAATTTCCTCTGCCAAATGCGGTGAGTGACGTTGGGGTACAGTAACTGGCACAGCACAAGGGCAGTTGCTCTGAAGGATTAGAAAACCCTGAATGCATACCAGCTCTAGCTCTTGCAAGCTGCACTCCCTAGACCACAGCAGGCTGTGCCTTAGTTTTCTCATATTTAAATGGAAAGGGATGGGAAGAAATGACCTTAAATGACTCTTCCAATATATTTGGATTTCAGCATCTTAAAAACCTCACACATTTCTGTAAACTTCCTGTTCTCTTCTTGTGGTTGTCTGGGGGCTGGCCCAGAGCAAATGGGTAGCCACCTGGATCTGCGGCTTCATGATTTTTATTATATACCAATTTAAAGGAAAATGTGTAGAAGAAACAAGCACTGAACTCAGACACTTTTGAGCTTGGTTTCAAGTTAATCCTTTTGTATATAATTCAAAATACTTCTCATCACTTATGGTACACCATTGTCTTAACCTCTCTGAAGACCTTTTCCCAAAAGGAAAGTGTGGTTCTATTTCTAATTACATCTTGCTGATCACGTGATGTTCTTATCTTTATGATATCAGTACTGAAGGTCAGCACCCAGAGACAGAGCAGCTGGCAAGCAGCCATGCACAATTTCAGCCCTTCCCTGGATTTTAGCTGTGTTAAACACCCACTGCTCTTGGCTTGCTTTTCTCTTTCATCTTCTTTTCTGGTCTCTCTCTCTCTCTTTTATTTTTTTTAAATTGCCTTCTAAAAGACTGCACCTCTTTGTATAGCTGCTCCTGAGGTTACTGACACAACTCATTTTATTTATAATAACTGTGACCATTCCCCTTCCTCTTAACAATGGAGTCTTCTGAATCTGTTCTCTCTTTCCCCCTCCCTGAAACTCCCAACTTAATATTTTCCTTTTAAATCGTTTCAGGTTTTTAAGATTATTTGGTCCTTGGAAGTATTTAGTGGACAAATGTAAGATGAAAATTTGGAAAAGATTTAGAAAAGACATTAGGATAATTATTTTTAAGAAGTATAAATATAATGGTATAATAAAGCCAGGATTATCCCGGGAAAGATTCATGGAATACAGGATGTCTAGAAATTCTGGAAACACAGGTATGTCAGTAGAAGTACCTTCAATCTATAGTAGAACTTAGTATTATTAGTGCTCCAAGATTTAATGGACACTGCGTTTTAAAGTATTCTTAAATTGATCATCTACGTTTAACTGCCTATAGGAGAAAAACAAAACCCAGTATCTTAAACTAGGGATGTGTTTCTCTCTTAACATAAGGTAAACCTGGAGACAGGCATTATGGGGATGGGAGGTTGTCTCTACAGAATTTTGGGTACAGACTTCCATCTTTTTTCCTGATTATAATGCATGATCTTAACCTTCAAATCACTTCATGAATTAAAAAAAAAAAAAAAAAAAGGCTTCTGAAAGAAGGCAGAAAAGCAAAAAGCCCCTCACCACCTGACCTAGCATGCCTGGGAGACCAGTATAGCACTTTTGTCTGACCTGAGTCAGTAGGTTTGGGCTCAGGCAAGAGAAACAGGGAAAGACAATTTGTTAATACTGCTGGTGATATACCCAGCTAAAAAGGGGTTATTCTACTAAGGTGGAAGAAGGGAGTGGATTTTTTGGGGAGGCAATAAGAACTCTCTGTGTACAAATGAAATCACACACGGTGTAATTGAGTCCTGGTGGTAATAAGTGATTTACTGAGGATCACTTGATGATCAGTGATATGGAAATTGAAATATACCAAATGGTAGGTTTCAGGGTCTGGAGAAGGTTGACTGGCCACTTAAGTCCCTCCTAAAATGTGGCATGTATCTTGACAAATAGTTCTTAATTCGTAATAGCTGGACAAACATCACCTGAGAACTTGTTAGACCTGCTGAGTTAGAAACCCAGAGGATGGGGCCCGCTGTCTGTTTGAACAAGCCCTTTAGGCATTCTTATACCCATTAAAGTTGGAAAATCACAGTCCTTGGTGATTTTATTGTAGTCCATGGTCTTGACTTTAACCCCATAAGCTCATAAAGTCTATCTCATGTTGGCAGAGTTAATTCAGATGTGCTGACTCATGCTACCAAATCTCAAAGTACTGACCAAAAAAGATTGTTTCATTGACTTATTATCTAAAGCAGAAATGGTCAGGATGACCAAAAACTCATGCCATTGTAACCAGCACATTCTTTCCCTGTGGGCAATTTTATGGAAAACCAAATTATTAAATGAAACTTGGAAAGCATTTCCTAGTTTCATACTTCTGGACTCTAACTCTAAATGTTAAACTGTTGAGACTACTAAAGTTTCAGTAAATGTGCAATTCTATAATGCCAGGGAGACTGGAGGTGGTGGTGGGGTTTCAATATCCATATCATACCAACCAGCATTGTCTAATAAAAGTACTGCATGAAAAGTCATGAGAACATCATTTTTTATAGAATAAATTAAAATAGAATAAGGTTAAGGAAAATTCAACTAAGT
Source organism: Spilogale gracilis (assembly GCA_004023965.1). Taxonomy (NCBI): domain Eukaryota; kingdom Metazoa; phylum Chordata; class Mammalia; order Carnivora; family Mephitidae; genus Spilogale; species Spilogale gracilis. The sequence continues at coordinate 45,118 of PITA01005222.1, read as the reverse complement.
AAACTTGAAGTTCTGATTGACATTATTAAACAGTTCATGTGTTAGGCAGCATCCCATGAAGCAAGTAGAAGGGAGCTCTGAGGATTTGGATGGCATGGAGGATTTTTATAGGAAGGAGAGTAGGGCAAGAAAGTTCTTAGCAAAAGAAAACGATAATTTCAGGCAAGATCAACTTTCCTTATGGGGAAGGGGTGGGGTCTTATAGATCAGCTCATCTTCCTTTGGGAAATGGAGCAGGCCCACTGACGGGCGACTGAGCTGTTCCTCAGGAAATCCCTGACTGCTTCAGGCTACATTTCTAGAGGAGTTGGAAGCTGCAGCAGGTTGGGTGTTAAGCCCTGACTTGGTGTCTTGGCCTGGCCCAGGGGATGCCATTTGGGGCTTGTGGTTTTCTTTTTAACAATAGAATGAAAAATACAAGGATGTGTTTGTCCAGGAATGCATGTGTGTTGTGGGTAATAACGTAATATGCTTCTTACTGTAAATCATATTTTAAAAATTTGAAAGCTTTCTCTCTGTATTGATCTAAATGACTGCCTGGACAAGTTATTCCATTGACATGCTATGTTCTACCTATCCATTTCCCTACTGACAACTATTTAAGTTGTTTTACCTTTTTTTCTTTTACGGGATATACTGCAACAAGTGTGTCTCTTTGTATATTTGTCCTAAAGATTTTTTTTGGACTAAATACTTTAAAAAGTAATTGCCATATGAAATGTCAGAATAGGTGGTTTTCAGTTTTGATTTAATAACACCAGAATAGTCTCCAATGTGTCTGTATTTATACTTACAACAGTAGTTTATCAGAATATCTTTTCATATATTCTACCAGCACTTGATCATTTCAAAGTACTTAAAAAGCCAACATTTTTTTACTCTTTACGCATTTTTTATTAAGCTATATATGATAATAGTTACTTAAGATGTTATATCCTTATATGTAATCTTTTTTTTAATGATTTTATTTATTTTAGAGAATGTAAGCAAGTGTAAGCAGGGGGAGGGGCAGTGGGAGGGAAAGAATCTCAAGCAGACCCTGCATTGAACATGGAGCCTCACCCCACCACCCCGAGATCAAGACCTCAGCCAAAACCAAGAGTCTGATGCTTAAGCGACTGAGCCAACCCAGGTGTCTAATCCTTCTGTCTAATGTTAAGGAAATTTACCACTTTCTTTCCCTCATTCCCTTCCCTGTCTGTTTATTTTAAAATTTACCTTCATATGTCTAAATAAGGTGTTTGAATTAACCTCTTGAAATAATGAGGATTTAGCCAGCCTTCTCCCCACCTTCATTCCCATGTCAGACTTAGCGTTCTTCATATTTTTCCACTCTCCAAAATAATAATTTTGAACAAATCAAAATTCAGTGCTTACTTTTTTTTTCTTACCACGTAAGGCTGAATAATGTAATATTAATAATACTCTTTTCCCTGGACACTTTCCTTTGCTGTGCAGGTTAAATATTGGCTTGTTCAGTGATTTTATGTTTCCACACTAATCATTAATTCAGCTCTAACTCCAAAAGTTGTCTAGATAGCAAGACTTTCAGATGCATCAGAGGGTTTTTATCAAATTCATTCCTGAGAAGTCTTTCCAAAAGTCTTTTGACCTGCTCTGATATCGAATGTCTCTCCCGTAAGTCTAGTAATCATCCCTCCTACTGGGGGATTTCTTTTGCTTTGCTACTCGGTGGAAATTTCCTTTTCCTTGTTCCTTCCTCTTTCTTGCTTAATTCTTTACTTTTCATTGAGCACAGTAGTGTCCTAAGATATAGCGAATGGAAGGAAACATTGTAGAATACTTGATTGAAAATACCTTGATATCGACAAAGGATAATTTGGTTCACTATAGAATTCCTGGTGGGAAAGTATTTTCCTTCAGTAATTGGAAGACATTACTTCGTAGTCTTCAAGCTTTCATTGTTTCTGTTGAGAATTCCAAGGCTGTTTTTTGATCCCTGATGGTTTGTTTGTAATTTGTTTTATTTTTAATTTCTTCCCATTTGTTTTTCAGTGTTCTCCATTTCTAGAGCTCTTAGTGATTGGATATTTGCCAATTTGCTTGTTGTGTCTCTCCCGTATTCCATCCCTATGCATTTTGCTTTATTTTCTTGGCTGTTTCTCATCTTTATTTTCAAGACTTCTGAGTTTTCATTTCTTTGATCACATTTCAATACCCAACAGATCTTTGTCCTCCAGATTTTCTTTTTTTTAAAATTCGTCTGGCATCTTGTCCCTGTCTCATGGTTAAAATACCTGTCTCACGTTCATGCGTGCACACATGGTTAAGTTTTCATTAGGCTGAATAGTCTGGCTACTCATTTGTTTGAATCTTTCATGTTAAAAGAATTTTCTTAGAAATCTTGTGTTCCTTCACTTTCGACATATATTTCAGAATGTGCCAATGAAAAAGTTTATCGTAAAACCTGAGTTCACGGAGAGGCAGGGGCTTGCCAACTCAGTCTTTTCTGGCTCTTTCGTAGCACTCCCCGCACCCCACCCCCAGCCGTAGCATCCTTGGCTCTTCCCTCCTGGGCTTCTCAAACTGTGTAGAGAAGAGTTCCTGTGTTGTACAGAGAATTGTAAGGCATGGTTTCTAGCATTCTGGTGGCTGAGTAAGGGAAGACTCTAGGAATCTTCTATCACTTACAGACATGTTTACCTAATGTCCCTATTGTCAGTATGCACTGTCACTTTAACAGAACACAGGATGTTCTCACCCAGATACCCTCCGATTTTATCATCTTCAGAGACCTCCTGCCAAGATATGAGGCCACTGTGGCTTGGCTGCTGGAACAGATGAGATGTGGGGGACAAATGATCTCTTAAAGAGCTTGCAGCCAGCCTTTAATCTAGCAACCAGCCCTTCACCTCTGCTTCCAGAAGTACATGTTATCATGACTTCCGGAACATTTGGAAGATTCTGCAAAGTAGATTGATCCATTTTTAGTTTTGTCAGTTGAGCTGATAAAGCTGGGTTACATGTATCATTCCAGCTCATCTTTTTCATTCACGAATATATTTCTGGGGCACTTGGGTGGCTGTCTTGTTAAGCCACTGCCTTCAGCTCAGGTCATGATTGTGGAGTCCCAGGATCGAGTCCCACATTGGGCTCCCAGCTCCGCAGGGAGTCTGCTTCTCCCTCTGACCTTCTCCCCTCTCATGCTCTCTCTCACTCACTTTTCTCTCTCTCAAATAAATAAATAAAATCTTAAAAAATATATATATTTCTAAGAGCCATACATGTTCCTGTATGTTCATCTACATGGCATCACATAATTACTTCACTGTCCATCTATTGTAATTTTCCCCAGTAGGTTGAAACATATTGCACAGATCATCATTGCCCTGTAATTTTATTATATTTAGGAATTTCAGATTTCGTGTAGTGAAATTTGACTTTCCTTCCCCTTTTACATTTTGTTAATTAAAAAAAAAAAAACCTTGTTTAAGAAAATATTGGCAACATAAAGTTCACCTCTAATTTTTTTTTGTTTTCTAATGGAGCTCCAGATAATCTCTGATCACTCTGGAATATGTAGTATGAGGCAGAGTTTTGAATAGTCCTCACATGCATAATATTGTCCCAATACCATTTATGGAATAGGCTATCCTTTCCCCAGTGATTTAGAATGCCACTTAGCGGGGCACCTGTGTGGCTCAGTTGGTTGGGTGGCTGCCTTCCGCTCAGGTCATGATCCCGGAGACCTGGAATCGGGCCCCACATCGGACTCCCTGCTCGGCGGGACGCCTGCTTCTCCCTCTCTCACTCCCCCTGCTTGTGTTCCCTCTCTCTCTCTGTGTTTCTCTCTGTCAAATAAATAAAATCTTAAAAAAAAAAAGAATACCACTTATTATACACTAACATCCCATAGATGCATCAGTTTTTTTATATGAATATTTTATCTTGGCTATTGATCTGTTTGCTTATTTATCAAAACCATGCTATTTGGGGTACCCGGGGGGCTCAGTCATTAAGCATCTGCCTTCAGCTGAAGTCATGATTCTGGGATTCTGGGATTGTGTCCCGTATTGGGCTCCCTGCTCAGTGGGGCACCTGCTACTCCCTCTCCCGCTCACCCAGCTTGTGTTCCTGTTCTTGCTCTCTCTCTCTCTCTGTGAAATAAATAAATAAAATCTTAAAAAAAACACAACCCAAACATGCTATTTTATGTGGAGCTTTCACAGTATCCAGTAAGATGATCATGTGCTTTATTTCCTGTAGCAATAAAAATGATCTTAATATTCTAATTTAAACACTTAAAATTTTTATTCCATTATATATATATTTTTTCTTAAGTATTATGTCATTAATGTTAATCATTGCTTAATTCATTTACTTTTAACTTACTTTGAGTTTTTGCATTTATGTTCAGAAATGACAGTATCTTATGAATTTCGATCATTGGGTTAGACTTGTCCAACTAGTGTGTATGTCTGTCCTGCTTGGACATAGCATGTCTTCCAGTTTTATGGAGACGTTTATATACTTTAGAATGTTTTCACTGAAATTTTTTACATATTGCCCATAAAGTCATCTGAGCGTGATAGCTTTATTTGCTTGTGGGTATTTGAGTATCTTTACAAATATATTTTCAAGTTATTTGTCTAACCAACTTTAATACCATGATTTGAGCCAATTTTGGTAATTGTTTTTGCAGTCAATGTCTCAGTTAATTTCTCAGTCATATACGTCATCAAAATCATATAGCATTGTGTATAGTATTTGTGTCCGTTTAAAAAATCTCAGTACCTGTTATTCATGCCTTTTCTGTACTTTCTTGTTCAAATCTGATGAAGATATAGTTCTTAATTAGTTTATTAAACTTTATTTTTTAAAAAAGATTATTTATTTATTTATTTATTTATTTGACAGAGAGAGAGATCACAAGTAGGCAGAGAGGTAGGCAGAGAAAGAAGGGGAAGCAGGCTCCCCGCTGAGCAGAGAGCCCCATGTGGGACTTGATCCCAGGATCCTGAGATCATGACCTGAGCTGAGGCAGAGGCTTAACTCTCTGAGCCACCCTGGCACCCAAACTTGATTTTATTCAATTTTTTTATATTTCTAATTTTTATCTTTCTAAAACTTTTTATCTCTTAATCTTTTTTCTTTTAAATGTCTGATTTGAAATCTTAGTTTAATTTGATTAAAAATAGAAACATTTAGGACTCTGCATTTTCCTCTGAGAACTGTTTTTGCTGTATCCTGTAGCCTTTTGCATTTTGTTTTTTCCAATATTCATTATTTCTAAATAGTGTAAGATAGTTTTTTTTTTTTCTTCTTTGATCTAAGTTATTTGGAAATGAGGTATGTCATTTAAAGGTATTCAGATTTTTGGGGGGTACATGGAAGGCTTTTCATCTTAGAAGAGTCACAGATTTATAGAAAAATTGTAAGGTAGTACAGAGGATCCATATATACCCACATCCTGTTTCCCCTATTATTAACATCTTTCGTCAGTGTGCTACATTGTCACAACTAAAGAAAAAACAATGGTACAGAAGTATAAACTAGAGTCTGCACTTCATTGGAATTTCTTTAGCTAGGGCACTGCCAAACTTCTCCAAATCAAGTTTCTGCCCTCAGATTCACATGCACCTGCCTGGAGGCACTTCTTGCTGGCAGTGGAGCTGACCCAGGTGGGGAATGACGGTGAGGGCTTGAGCACCTGGCTACTCCTGCCGAGATACCCAAACTAATCCCTCCCACTTGCTCCTCTAGGCCTGGAACCATCTGGATGCTGCATTCATCTTCTATAGCATTCAGCTTCTGAACAGTACTTTCCTCCAAGAGGATTTTTCTTCTATTTTTTTTTTCCTCTCAGAGCTTTTTCTCTCTAGCTTACTCATTTTTCAGTGCATTTATAGGTGTAAATATTAAACATTTCCTGCTATTTCTGGACATTTGAATTGGCAATAAAGTAACTGAAGTATATGATAATTCTCTCATCAGCCTACCACATATTTTAAATATTTTAATATGTGTTTGTCTGTATATGCCAGTTATTTAAGGATTTATTTTTAAGAGGTTTCTACGTAGCTCTTAGGAAACCAACAATGTCACTAAACACAAGCTGTAAGTACATTTTATGTAAACCATTATTCATCTCTTTCTATTAGAAAAATTCTTTGTATAGAATGTGACTAAAGAATTTTTATTTCATTTTCTTCACTTCCATTATTTTCCTGAATGGGTGCATGTTACAGTTTGCCTCATTTTCCAAAAGTGAAACTTTTAAAAGGTTTAGCTGTCCAAGATTTTAGATGTCCTAAACCAGTAAAATTTCCAAAACAAATCTAAGGAATCATGAGCAATTATATGAAATTGTCTGACATCAGACTTGTTTTATCATGTAAGGGCAATTAAACACCAGATACACAAAGGATACAATACTGGAATATAGGACACTTGTCCCAGGGTCTCTGATAGCTTCATCACAGACTGGTACTCATTCAGGGAAGTTGGGAACTCTTGGGTTAGTACACATGGCAGAGACCTTTTTCAGAGGTAAGTTGCAGCTATACATGGTTCTCATTTGGAAATCTCCCACTCCCTTTCCCATTCCCTTTCCCACTGGCCCTAACCTGGCTTTCCTTGGAGGCAAAAATTCTGCTCTATCCCATCCTATACAACACCCCTCCCCCCCAAATTAGCCTTTGCTCATGGTATGACTAGATCTCATTCAGATTTGTGCTTGGGAGGAAGGTGTCTTTGAACTTCAGCTCAGGCAAAAAAGTTCAGGTATCTCAGTCTTCTATTCTCATCAGGGACAAGATGGTCATTGTGGTTCTTGAAGGCGGATTTTTAGATCTTCCATCTCTTCACTTGTTTTCTGCCAGTAGGATGACCAGCCATCCTTGTATGGCTGAGACTGAGGTTCCCAGGTCCCACTGGTCACCCTACCTAGGTGTCCCACTTAACCTAACTAATATGAGTTGGCTCCTTGGTGAGTTCCACATTGAGATTATATCGGGTGGAGTTGCCACACCAAAGAAACTTCATTTGAAGCAAATAAGGAAACCACTGGGAGTAATTTCCAAAATTGTGAGTTGCCAAATAGAGGCGAGTGGGTTTCTTATATTTAGGGTTACGCAGGAAGATGAGCTTTGCTGTCATATGGAAACATGGGCTGAAGGTTGTGCAGGAGTACTTAGAAAACTTGCCTGTTCCTATATCCTTTGTTATGTTAATGAAGCTTGTGATCCTTTTAGGGTGGAGACTCTACCATTATAATGAGGCTGAGGTAACTGCCAGGCGAGGGGAAGGGGCTAGGGACAAGCTCTGAGAGCAGGTATAAACTGGAGGGACTAGGGCTCTTTTCTTGGGGAAGGAATCCAGGACCTTGCTTACCTTTGAAATAGCACTGGAGTTTTACCCTTGATTGATCGTCTCTGTAACAATTAGTTTCTTTCCCTGGCCTGGTGGGGATAGTTGTTTTTACATTCCTTTTTTTCCTTTAAAATCCTTAACTACTGAGACTTTTGCCATTTCTTTAATCCTGACACCTCCTAAGATGCTCAGCAAAAGGTTGTGCTTGGGCAGCTAGGGCAAAGATCATGGAAAATAGCTGGGGGCCTAACATGACTTCTCTTGGGTCATGAAAGTCATCTCTTCTTTCTTTTTCTGGGGACCCCTACCTCTGTAGGTTTACACATCAGGTTCTGTACAGAGGACATGGCCTGCCTAACCACCTTCTCCCCACCCCCCCTGCCATTCCCTTATCTGAGCCTTCATTTTTGTACCATCTCAGTATTAATACCTATGCATAGGGTGGGGAAAGGCAAATAGGAATAGTGGCAAAAGTATTTATGCACCAAATATTACTTCCATAACTTTTATTAGCTTTTCATTTCTGGAATGCTTAGGGTCCGCTAAAAATCTAAGGTTCATCTCAAACAGCTACAGTGGGTGAAGACATGAGTTATATGTACTGAACTGAATACAGTCATCTATGCAGTGAAATCTAGAAGGTCATTTTTGCTGTATTTCTTGGGGCTTATACACTGCAAGCCTCTCTCCCCTTCTACCTCTCTCTTTTTCTCTCTCTTCCCTTTCCTTCTAGACCGTCTTTCCTTCATGTGTCTCTCCCTGTCCTTTCTTCTTTTCTGTTTTCTTCCATGTCTTCCCTTTCTCTTGTCTTCTCTGACTCTGTTTCTCTTTCTTATTCTAAGGGTCCACAGAGAAGAGAAATTCCTTGAGAAGCTGTCATTCTTGTGGGCTTACTCACATCCTTGAAGAATACTGAAGGCTCTCTTTCATGGAAGGAGTCCCTGTAGATGGTATCTTTTGAGCTAAGGAAATCAAAAAGTACTTAGTGCTGTTTCCTGTGCATTTCTGATTCTTTGGAGGAAGGCAGATCTGAATGCCAACTTGGCTCACCACAGATGCAGGATTTCTGTGGCCTGCTCCCATATTATTAACCCCCCCCACCACCACCCTCACACTGCTTATTCCAATTTTTCAATGTAGCTGGCTTCTTTTCAGATAAGTTTTGGGAGTGTGGGTATGAAAGAGGTACATCTATTTTCAGAATTGCCTGAATATTGTATTTTACAAGAAACCAGTAACTGAGTATTCAGTAGAATTCCCCAAAACTGCTCTGAGGCGTAGGCTTCTGAGCCTTTGATCATTGCTTAAAACAAGACTATAAAGTAGAACTGAAAGACTGTCATCAAAAGCAAAAAAAAAAAAAAAAGTCATCTTGGAAGAAGGCAAAAGAAGCTAGATCAGGTTTACATCATCAGGGTTTTTTAGTTTGGAGGTGAACTAGAATCCTAACCCAACAAAAAGCATTTCTTGGAGTGTCTGTCCTATTTTGGGCTGAGTGATTTTTGAGGATGTTTTGTTATCTGAGTTTGATCTTTATAAGCATGCTGCTTTTGTCTTCATCCCTTTTGGCATTTCAAAGTTTCTCCATGATTTTTTAATTATTGGCACTCTTAGAGGGAATAAAGACGCCGTACACCTGTGTGCCCAGCCAAAAGCAGATGGCTGGCGATTAGTGAAGAGCCTTTTTAATAATTGGACTGTTGACAAGTTGTGGGCAAGGTGAGCGGAAACCACCTGATACAATGAAATCATCCAGGGTAGACAATAGCAGGAGGCTGTTACCACCCAATGAGTGGGGGCCAAGGAGAGTGATCTTACTGGGACTGATGAAAGCTATAGTGGTAGGGCAGCTTTGTCTCTCAGGAGCTGTGGCCTTTGGCAGAACTTGGCCACTGCCAACTTGTGGAGCCGGCAGGAAGGGTACAGGGGAATAAAAATCACCTTCAAACTTCTTTCTGCTCTGACTTCCCATAAACGTCTCTAGTTGGCCGAATATTGAGCAGAGGTTAGAAGAGATATAGAAACATCACTGATGCCGTCAACAGAGATCCACTTCCTGGGGCCCAGAGCAAGGTAGATAAGGGTGCAGAGTGGTTCATACTGTTCTCTACACAGCCCAGAAAAGTTGACAGAAACGTCTTTTTCCTACATCAGAAGCTTTTTGTTAGATCTATATCTCAGTGTTCACTTATAAAGGAAGCATTTTGCATAGGCATAGAATTGTGATACGTTGAACGGTTCTGTGCTTCTAGGGGCATAGGAAAAGGTTCTTATTTTTTTCTTTTTACATTAATGTGAAGAAGTTTACAATAGAAACCAAAACAAGAGGGAGTGAATGCTGAGTTGGAGAAATAAAGCAACAACTTCAGGGGTGGATCAAGATGATACATTAGAGCTCGCTGCTTTCTCTCTTCTGTACAGTCAGCCCAGGAGAAAGACTGAAGGAGTGTGCCATGGGCGAGGAGACCGAAGGCTGCCTTGAACTGGTGAGAGAGAGGGAGGGAGGGAGGGAGGGAGGGAGAAAGAGAATGAACTGAGAGGATGATGGAGAGGACGTGGGTAGGTGAAGCCTAAAATACAGGATGACCAGACCTGGTCGGGAGAAGGTAGCGTGGAAGAACGCTTTATATATTCTGCTCTTGACATTTTCCTTGCATTGCCTTGAACAACTTTGCTTGTCCCTCTACTGATAGGAGTGGCTGCCACAGACAAGGTCAGGAGTAACACTGACCCACAACACCCTGCAGTGGGGAGGACATAAAGAAAATAATTGCAGTTGAGAAGCCACCCTCAAGCATTTATTTCTCCATTACTTATTTTTTTTCCTTTTTTAGCTTCAAATGAGATTCTGCCTCCTGTCAATGCTGCTATTTATGCATTTAGAAGGTAAAACTTATAAGATTGCTGGGGGGCAGCGAATGTAAAGAATCAGCAAGGGTTCTATGGTATCTGTGACTCTCTTCCCATCCCTTTTTCTCCCCTTAAACACACAGGGACTGATGCAGACTGGAGCCTTTCTCCATGTTATAATGCATATTACCAAACTAAGTAGCAGATACCTCCCTATGAGGATGAGTTCACAGGCTGAACTAATTACATCTCTCGGGAGAACAATGACTCTACAAAGAAAGACAACATATGGAATGACATATTTAATCAGAAGCACAATTATTTGAACAGACTGGCAGAGGATTTAAAATAATTAGAGGTAGGGAAATAGTACAAGAATGTCAGAGAAAGAGACCCTTTAGGTATGAAAATATGAGAGGAGAAATGATGCTATTATTACAATATAGAATGGGTACAGCCCAAGAATAAGTTAAAGAATTAGAAGGTAGCATTGAGAAAATCCCAGAAAACAGGAAAAAAAAAGTTGTAGAAAACATAAGAGAAATGCTAAAAATATGGAGGATTTACATAGATATTCAACATCTGTATAATAGAATTCTAGAAGGAATCTTAAGAAATGAAAAGTGAGAAAATTTTCTGAAAATAAAAAAAGAAGACTATGGAAGGACTTAGAGAATATCCCGTGGGGATATGATTAAAAACATGTACTTTGGTTCAGGCTGAAATTCAGTCATACTAAAGATAAAGAGGAAATTCTAAAACTTTCCCAGGGAAGAATATTGTTTACAAAAATCAAGAATTCTCTGGCTGCTCAACATTTCAACAATAGCCTTGGATGCAAGAAAATGACTGTGTTGCTGAAGTATTTTTTTTTTTTTTTGGTAAAGATTTTATTTATTTTTTGACAGAAACACAGCTACAGAGAGAACACAAGCAGAGGGAGTGAGAGAGGGAGAAGCAGGCTTCCTGCTGACTAGGGAGCCCAATGCCGGGCTTGATCTCGAGACTCCGGGATCATGACCTGAGCCGAAGGCAGACACATAACGACTGAGTCACCCAGGTGCCCCTGTGTTGTTGAAGTATTGGAGGAAAGAATGTTGGTGGAGATTGTATAACAAGTCAAATTTTCACTTAATTTGGAGGATATAATAAAAATATTCTTAAATGTATTATGCCTCAGGATGTTTGCTACTTTAAATCTTACTGAAAGCACTCTAGGAAGAAAAAAACTTGCATAAGAAAGGAAAAAAGTCTGAGATAATGCAGGAGATATGGCCAGCAAAAATGATTAAGTTACATAGATAAATATACCTATAATGTTATAATGACAAGGAGAAAAGGACAGAAATAGACACACAATTAAATCTAGACATGATCAGCATGTATGCAACAATCAAATGTCCATGAGGCCTTAGCATCTGTGTTTTATTAGGGAAAAGATCTGTGTCATAGGTTTATGTACCTCTACAGAATTCCTCAACTTAAGTGGGAGCATTAAGTGCAACCCCCATAAGAACAATGTGTCACCTTTTAGTAAGTCAAATAACACATCTCTCCAATATAAGCAGGAGGTACAAGAGAAAACACAGTAAATGGAAAATGTGAAGTAAGAGAGCAAAATTATTTTTACATCCTTATAAAGCACCAATTTGATAAATTGTTTGAACTCATTGATTCCATGCTAGGAATGTTTTTTTATTGGATTAAAAAAACCCCATGACCCCCAAATGTGTTGTCAGTATGAGGTAAACTTAATTTAAAAAAATAAGCAAAGTTGAAAATAGATTACTGGGAAGTAAGGAATGAAAAGAAAGGTAATGATAAAATATTAGTTGAAGCTGGGGAAATGAATCCTTTTGGTGGTTAGATGTTTATAATTTGATACTCTAGGCGATGGCTATCCATGCCCCAGGGCAGAAGACTTTCATGTTTCTCACCACCCGCTTCATGATACTCAGTTTCTTAAAAGTTTAAATATTTAATTGAATGCATTTAGGTTAACTTTCTACTGACATTTGTGTTCTTCATGAAATACTTTCTAAAACTAACATTCCGTGAAACAGATCAAATTAAAGACCTTTTGGGATTACCATGACGTTTCTTTTTGATTCTTCTAATTGGCATTGTCTCTCACATGTAGGCACTCACATGATGCTATCCTGAAGTCTCATAACCCAACTACTCTGCCACTGGACAGTTCTCTTGATTCATTTCTTTACAGATAGATTCAGACAATATCTGTTGAGTATCTAAAATGTGTCCAGAAGTAGGTTAAGCACAGGGATCACAGCTGTATGCGAAATAGTCACTATTTTTGGCCTCGTAGTGCTTACAGTTTGAAGAAGGAGAAAAACAATCACAAATAACCTAAAATTGTACAGTGTGATAGAACTAGAAGGAAAATGGTGTGCGTGGTGCATGTTCCTACAGAGGGCATTGAGTAATGTGTGTGCGTGGTGGTGGGGCCAGGCGTGGTCCTCAAAAGTACTTGTGAGCAGTTGGTACTTGAGTTCAGAAGGTTGGGTGGCATCTCTCCAGGTGAAGAAATGTAGAGAAGAGCATTTCACACAGATGGGCCAGCATGGGCAAAGGCTCTGAGGTGGGAAAGTTATTTCAAGAAACAAAATGTTTGATTATGTTTGGAGCAGAGATACTAGAACCCAGAAAGTAAGAGTGGTGCTGAGTTGCGGTGGGAAAGTGATGTCAAAGGTGATTCAGACGCCCGTGAAAGATAGTAAATGTTTTCAAATCGATCCTAAATAAAAGAGAAAATTGTGGTGTAGCTTTAAAATTGGACGTAGATTCAGCTGTGTGTTTTAAGGAGAACATCCTGGTTGCAGGAGATTTTGGGAGTGCAAGGACGAAAGCATAAATCTAGTTAAGGAGGTATTCAAGGTGTCCAGGTGAGAGGTTTGGTGGCTTGGATTGGGCTGGAGCGGTGGAGTTGGAGACAAGTTGACCAGTTGGGCTGGATTTAGAGGTAGATTTACAAATACTGGTAGCAGGTTGAATGTGGGTAATGAGGACTAGCAAATGTTGAGAATGACTTTCGGAATTCTCACGTGAATGACAGCTAAAGTGAGATCAGAATCCCTGTACTAAGGACATTTTGGGGAAGGAGAAGACTAAAGTTTTAGTTTAGTTTATGTTCGATCTGAAATAAGGTTACCAAGTGGAAATTTCAATTAGCTGGAATGTAGGAGACTGGAGCTCTGGAAATTAGGCCTGGTGGGAAACGTCACTTTGTAAGTCACTGGAATATACAGGATACAAAGATAAACAGAGTCTTTGGAAGGTGGAATTAGAGTAAGACAGAAGGAGTTTATCCGTAGAGAACTCAAACATACATAAAAACTGGTTAAAGAAGAAAGAGGCAGTATAGAAACCTTGAAGGAAGGGCAAGAGAAAGGAGGAGAGAACTTGGAGAATTTAGTTTTGAGAAGGTCAAGAGAAGGAACTCTTCCAAAGGGAAGGGAAGGGGTTAGCCTCTGTGGGATATTACTGAGAGGTCAAGTGAAGATGGGGACTGAAAAAATGTCCTTGAAATTTAGAGACATGGAGGTCACTGGTCTTTTTTCTAGTCATTACTGCATAAACCCACCGTATTCTTATGCCCCTGGATTCTTTGGGCTAGGAATTCAGAGAGAGCAATGGAAATGCTTCCTTCTCCCCCACTGTGTCTGGGACTCCACCTCAAAGACTTGAAGGCTAGGAGTGACTCTGGGGCTGGAGTACCGAATCTCTGCACGTTCACAGGCTAACATTTGTTGCTTGAACAGGGGGATGGAGGGAGCAGAACAGCTAACCCTAGGAAGGCACATGGCTTTTCTATGGAGTTTGGCTTGGTTTCCTCACTGTGGTGGCTTTAAGATGAATGTTCCCCCGGGGTGGCTCATGGTTCCAAGCCATGTTTTCAGAGGGCAAGGCAGAAGCTGCACCTTTTCTGACATAGTCTTAGAAGTCATCACATTCTGTTGGTTACAAATGAGTCACAAGCCTGCTCAGATTCAGAAGAAGACAGACTCCTCACTTCACTACCAGAGGACTGTCCATATTTGTGAGCACAATTTAAGACCATCATCAGAACTTTAGTAATAGTCTCAGGGGAGAAGGAGGATACAGACCAAAGGGGCTTGCAAGTGAACAGAAAGTAAGATGTGCCACTTGAGCACAGATCAGTTTTATAATCGAAACCTTAAAATTTAGTTTGAATCTGATACAAAAAGAATGTGCAGAATAGTAAAAGATATTAATATTCCTCAAAATTGGGACAGCTGATTTGAGTCTGCATTTGGAAACTGTAACTGTGCACTCAGCCTTTGAATCAAACATCTAAAAATGTCTTCTAGGTAGTTTTTTTTTTTTTTTAATTCAACTATAGTAAAAACAACTATAAGCCCTTGGTATAGTGAGTGGAAGCAACTGTCATACCCATTGAACAGAAAGGGCACAGAAAGGATAAATATTTCTTTATCTTCGTATAAAGGCTCTGGCAATGTCAGAAATGAAAGCAATACTTGTGATTAGCCTATGTGGTCCTTCTATGTGAACAGATGTGCCCAGGGAAGATAATCATCCTGCTCTCATGAGAGAGCATGTTCTAACTTCCTCAACAACTTTGAGTCCCTTTTCCAACTTTGAATTTTGTTTTTGTAGTAATCTTTAAAATTTGCATATGCAAACATACGTGACACATTTATATCATGGAATCTGTGTGGACCTAGCTATAAATATTTAGCACTTTCACATCTTGAAAGGATAAGCAGAAATTTGCAACATAAATACTCTATCAACATTTTTAGAACCCAGCAATTATTTTTCCTTATATTGTTTGAAGTTTCCAAAATGCACTTAATATTAGCATGCCTTTTTTGTTTATTTGCTATAATATTGATCACAAATTGATTTTAAACTACTGGTAAGTGGTGACATTAGCTAAAATTTCACTCTGGTCATTATTCACTGATTCCCCCCCCCCCCATTTATTCATTCATTTAATGGAATCTTTGTTTTGTGGTATCTTTTCCTCCCTACTTTTCAAAAAAAAAAACCCTTTAAATTTAGAATAGTTAGAAAAATTAGAATAGTTTCAGATTTACAGAAAAAGTTACAAATGTAATACTCCTATATCTCACCTAATTTCCTCATTAGTGTCTTACATATTAAGATTCATTTGTCACCACTAATGGACAATATTTATACATTATTAACTAAAGTCCATATTTAATTAGAATCTTGGTTTTTACCCGAGGTCCATTTTTTTTTTTCTTTTTCGTCTCAAAAAAGCACATTGCATTGAATGGTATGTCCTCTGAAGCATCTCTAATCTGTGACGGTGTCTCAGACTTCCCTTTTATTTGATGACCTTGACACTTTGAGGAGGTGTTTTGTAGAATGCCTATCACTTTGGGTTTATCTTATGTTTTTCACATGACTAGACTGGGATAATGGACTCTTGGGGGAGGCAGACCACAGGGTACAGTGCTGTTCGTACCAGGGGTACGAACTTATCCTGATGAAATTAAATGTGATCACATGGCTGGGGTATTGTTTTTTTGGTTTCTCCTCTGTAAAGTTATTTTAGTGACCACCTTTCTGTTTTGACTCTTCGGAAGGAAGCTAACTGTATGTGGCCCACACTTAGGGTGTGGGGAGTAGTTACACGCCACTTCCCTTAGGGGGCAGTAGTTACCTCAGTCTTTTCCCTGCGTGATGTCCCAGTTTAGGAGTGCACCGTTGGTTCCTTAGCACAATTTATATAAAGCATTTAGTATGGGTGGCTCAGACATAGCAGGTGCTCAACCCAATTTAGTTTATCCTTCACCCAAGAAGCTTACAGAATAATTCATTTAGAAAAATAGTTCAGAAAAATAGAAATAGAAATATAGAAAAATAGTGAAACAGAATGTAAAAGCCCAGACTTATTTTTCACTTTTGTGAACTATTTAAGATACATCTTAAAACTTACAGTGCCTGAATGATAACAATATACATGATTTTAAGTTCTCTTCATTTTTTCTTTAAGATTTTATTTATTTGAGAGTGAGCACGAGCAGGGTGGGGGGAAGTAGAGAGCGAGAGGAAGAAGAAGGATCCCTGCTGAGCAAGGAGCTGGATGTGGGGCTTGGGATGAAGGCAGCCGCTTAACCCTCTGAGCCACCCATGTGCCCCTTAAATTCACATCTTGAAACATGACACATATCCCTTTATTAACCTAGTGTTAAAAGCAGACTTCGCATTTTCTTATGCTACTGTATGTATACGCTTCTTTTTCAAATAGTGGATAATTTAGAACTTAAGGAGAAAGAGAGAGACTGTGTTTATATCTGGGGGTTGCCATGTTCTTACCGAAGGAATGACATAGATTTCTTTTAAATTAGCTCTTATCAGGTAAGAGTTTTAAGGCCATCTTCAAAGAAGGTAACTTACAGAAACAAAGAGCTAGCTGTCTTCCAGCAGCTTAAGAAAGGCCAGAAGGAAACACATTTTCACAGCTGAAATAGCAAAATACACTCTGGTTTCCGTTGTTAATATTCAGTCCTTGTGTTTTTCCCCCCCTAGATTTCTTGATTAAGAGAAAAGCTATTTAGAATGTTGAAGAACCTTATAAACTCAATTCTACCAGTAACACAAGATCGTAGTTAAGGTGACATGCAGCACCGACAAGAATGGCTAATTATGTCAAATTATAGCTTTTAAAATGCCGGATGAGATCTCGTTTCAGTTTAAGTCCTGTTCAGGCCTCAGCTGGATTTCTAGTAGAAAACCCACTCTTTGTATGAGGTTTGAACTTTTAACTGGGAAGGGAAGAAAACAGACCGTGCTGCCGAAGGACGTGGATTGGGTTAGCTGTGCGGCATAACCTTTTTCAGGCACCCAGGCCCCATCCCCTACTGAAAATGCTGGTCGACACCAAGAGATAATTGCAGAATTGTTAGGTAAGAGGGATGCTTTTTGTTCCTGTACCTCAGGGGCCTAGTTTTTCTCAAAAATATGTCTAAGGTGGGGTTGAGGGTTTTATAAATAGCTAATGTTTCAGTTAGTGTTGCTGTCAAACAAAATAACCCCAAAACTCAGTGCCTTAATATTCCAACTATTTCTCGAAGTCTGTGGTACAACTGGGCCATTGTGATCTAGCCTGCACCTGGCTGATAGGGACAGACCTTTGTCCCGTGCCTGCAGTTCCTCAGCTGGGAGCTGGCTAGCCTGTGACGGGGCCTGGGCTGGGCTGACTCGGTTTTGTTCATTGCCATCCTGCAGTAGCTTCAGCTTTTTCTGACGCCAGGAGAGGAATTCCAAGGGAGGCTGTGAAAACGCACGACGTCTGTTGAGGCCTGAAATGGCCTATAGTCCATTCTACTGGTTCTGTTGGCCAAAGCAAGTCACCAAGCCAGCCCAATCCAAGGGGCAGGGCAAAAGGGCTCCATGTCTCTCTCGATGGGAAGAGCTACAATTCACCTTTTAAGGGGTGTGCAGACAGGGGGAAGGGTAGAGAATCAGGTAACTTCCCCCCTCCATTTTCCAAAAATACTTTCTTTCCAAAATCAAACTACATAGTATCAGGTACGGCCTTTTCCTGCCTCATTCATTCATTCATTCATTCATTTAAATACAGGCTGTTGGTTTTCTCAGCAAGAAGCACACCTATCCGCTTCAAAATTTCTTCCACAAATTATATTTTCACAAATAACTTCAAGTACTCTCATTCTTTCTTAGAAGCTTTTTTTTTTACTGTGATTATCAACATAAGCCCTCTACTTTCCATTGCCATCATTTTCATATTGCACAAATGCTCTCTAGAATATGATGAGTCTTCGTTTGACATTCCTAAGCAGGCTTACATTAATTTTAGTTCCCCATTGAATTTCAAACAGGAGCCTCCACACTGACATTAAAAAATATTAACATTTGCCGTGGCAGGGCGATGTGCTGAGGCGTGGATTGCTGCTCTGACTTGCCACATCTTTCCCCTTGTTCTTTTTTTAGAAAGAGCAAAGCAGAGGGATTTGGCAGGGCAGTTCAAGCTGCCACTCAGAGCAGCTCCAGAGACGGAAGGCTGGCCCAGGCCATATTGCGTTCTAACTGGCAGCAAATCCTTCATTCAAGGTCTTTCTGCAGAAAAGCAGCGCCAGCTGGGCCCCTCACCCTTCGTGATGTCTGTCCTGGGTGTTAGAGATAACTTCTCCGCCAGAAAACCGTAGCTACTTTCAGTTTTTCTGAATGTGTCTGAAAACGCAGCTCTTTAAGCTGTTCTTTTGCCCCAAATAACAGATCCCCCCTTTTGTTGTTTTCAATAATGCAGTCAGTGAAAAGAAGTCAAGCTTCTGACAGAGGTATGGCGGGACAAGTTTGTTCATATAACTGGCTTTCTTTTTCTTCTTCTTTTTGTAATTGAAGCTTTAGTGCCCTTTATGGACAAGGCAGCGTGCGATAGGGAGAATTTCCTTCTGCAGCTCTTTCCACCCCTTCAGCCTTGCTTATTTTTATCATGTCCCATCACCATTATTACCCATTATATTTATATCTGCATTTAGCAGGCAGACTTGCTTCATGTCTATAAAGGTGTAATGAGCAATTTGGGTTAATGATTTTCTGCAGCTGCTCAAGCAGTTGGTACTAACGTCATCGTTTACGCCTTCCAGAGACATCTGAATGAGGCATCAGATGTAGACCAAATTGGTTTTGCCTGTTGGAGGAAGTCGAAGCATGGATGGGGGTGGCGTGTGTGTACAATAACTGTTCATGCATCTTTCATTCCCCAATTTGATGGATACTAGCAGTGGAGTCTCTCTCATAAAAGAATCTTTAGCATTGGGAGAAAAAAAAACGGTTCATGACAAACAAACATACTTGTATTGCCATCTTGATTAAAGGATATTGCCGTAACAGAATTCAGAATTCTTACACAGTTGTGCAATTTATAGGTGAACTTTGAAAATGCATAAAATCAATGACTTTTCATCCCTCTTTCAGGAGTGAAGAAGCTGGTGCAGACAAAAGAACATTGGATTGGAAATAGAATAACTAGGTTCAGTGTTTCTACTTGGCAGAATTTCAGCTGTGACCTTGAGCGATTAGTTTAACTTCTCTGGAACTCGTTTCCCTGGTCTGTGGCACTGGGGATACTGAATTCTTCCTAGCATGGTTTCAGGAAAAAGGGAGAGAAGCACCTGAATGTAGTCTTTTGGGATTCAGGTACTGATTGTTACTCGTGTACGCTTTAGAGGTCTTTTTGTTCAATTATGAGCCCAATACATATCAGAAAGTTTCTCCACCTACATAGAAGGGTATTTGACTTCTCTTGGCTTTCTCGGCACATTATCTATCTGAAGATCTCTCCCACCAATGTCAATTCACACTTCTAGTCTTCCCCTTTCTCAATTCCTGCCCCTTCTGAGGAGTATGGAAATGGTGTAATGCAATGACTATTTTACACTGTGTTATTTTCATGCTTTAGGAATCCAGAACTTGACAGGAAAGTAATTTAAATTTGGCAGCCTGTGGGCTCACGTAGGGACAAAATTTTGAAAGAGAAATTTGTTTTGAATTTCCTCCCATCCCTGCCTGCCTCTCTCAAATATACCTGTGATGAGTGTGGATTCCTTAATACTCTTTCTGTATCAGCTCCCCTCCCTTTTATGATATTCAGTCTTCTGAACCCCCTTTGATTTCCTTATAACGTAACTCAATCTGTATTCTCCTTGATGGCGGAAACCATGCCCCATCTCTAATTCACGTCTGTAGTCCAGAGCTAGGCATATACTGAGCTTGTTAAATGAATACACATGACTATGAGGAGATAGACAATCTGGTCAGATAATTGGAGCTAAAGGGTTAATTAGCAAAAATGATTTCACGGATTGCATCTCCCAGACTTCAAATTTGCCTCTGCTGGCACCTGACAAAGTCATAATCTGGAAGTGGCAGATGGTGAGAGAGCTTTATAATCCTGGGGCAGGCCTTGAGGGCGGGGAAAGTGGGCAGATACTTATGCACATGTAACCTTGATATGATATTCTCCCAGTTTTGTTAGGGTTGGAGATGTACTCTAGTCCTTCTTCAGTCAAGATGGAAAATTCTGCCCCCTCCCCCCACCATCACCCCAAAATTGCTTGGAATACCTTGGTTCAGTTTTATGAATGCTCTGAAAATGAATGACTCATATTTATTAAGCCCTAATTTTCACAGACACTAGTAAAAGGATTTGGTATGTACAAATAATTTTCTTAAATCCTAATGAATGCTTCTACCTGTAGGCACTATTTCTAATTTCTCATTAATGGATGGGGAAAACCAATATACAAAGAGATTAATAAATTATTTATTTTTAAGTGGACTCCATACCCGATGTCAGGCTTGAACTCATGTCCCTGAGATTGAGAGTCTCATGCTTTGCTGACCAAGTCAGCTCGGTGCTCTGAGAGATTAGTAAATTATATAAAATTAGTCAGTAAATGGAAGAAACAAGAATCAAGCTCAGATGTTTTGGCTCCACATTCTTTGTTGTTAACACCACAGGATGATGGATAAGAGCACAGAAAAATCTGTGTGTTTTCACATAATGCTGAGATAAGCAGTTCCTGGAGACTTGGAGGGGACAGTGGTGTGATGATCAACAAATTACTGTAGGTCTTTCTGGCGTGATGAGAAACACAGCTAGGCTGCAAGAATGGGGTGTGCTCAGGGATATTTGAGTGGACAAAGGAGCTCAAAATTCCTGACAGCGGTTCCTGAGAGATAGCGCCTCTGTGTTCCATAGGATAAGAAAGCTGGACCTAAAGCTGTCTTTGGAGTGTGGTACAGCTATTACAGATATGCAACTGAGAGCGGACTTTGCGCTCTCAGGCAAAGGGGTGACACCCTCATGGAAAAAAACGAGGCAAGGATGCATACTTGCATTAAACACCCACTCTAGGCCTCATGGAGGTAGGTTGAAGGAGTGTTCACAGTTAGGCTCAAGATGCCTTGCAAGAAGTAATGCTTGGTCTAACCTGGCTCACACTTGAATGATCTGTAGGGCTGCCGGGTTCCTTGCCATTGGCTCTGACTGCCATTTACTTGTAAGACTTCTACTTACTGTGGCTGCTATCAATCATTCCCAAATTCATTGGCTTAAAACAACTAATCATGAATTATCTCTTACATTTTCTTTGGGTCAGGAATTCAGGAGCAGCTCAGACATTGCAGCATGGTGTTTCTAATGAGGTTGCACTCTGACCACGGCCAGAATTGAGGTCATTTCACTTCTTCACTCAGGTCTGGCATTGGGGTTGGGAAGACCAATGGGAGGTGAGGCAGGGGACTGTTAGAGGCAATTGTTACATGGTCAGGACTTCAGTGAGCCAACTTTTAAACTTCTGGTAGCTTGAAATAGATCATAGTGAGAGCGTTCACACCATGAAAGCCAATAAATGCTATATATCAGGGCTTTTTCAGAATGCTGTTTTACCGGCTCACCACTGTGACTGGGACACTGGGGGCTTCTTGGCATCTCTTTCTCTCTTAATGTGGTGGTTTCAGGGTTGCTGGACCTCTTTCCCATCAACTCTGGGCTCCCAAGGTGCAAGGCCTGAGAGAGGGAGGCAGGAGCAAGGGTGAAACTTGTTATGACCCAGCAATGGTTCCACTGTAGTGCTAGGACCTCTCAGATTCAGGAAGAGGTAACATAGACCCTGTCTCATGATGAACAGGTGTTAATGGCACAGTTGAAGAACAGTGTGCACATGGGAGACCTTTGTGCAATTATCCTTGGAAAAGACAGCTCTCACAAGACTTTTCTTTCCCTTTCCTTTTCCCTTTTCCATTTCCCCTTTTTTCCTTTTTCCCTTTCCCTTCCCAGCATGTGCATGAGCAGAAAATGAGGGGCAGAGGGAGAGAGAGAATCTTAAATGGTCTCCTCAATTAGCACAGAAGCTGATGTGGGGCTTGAACTCATGACCCTGAGCTGAAATCAAGAGTTGGATGCTTCACTGACTGAGTTACCTCAATTTCCTAAGACTTTTCTTTTTTAAAAAACTTTTTATAATTATAAAACTAATGCTCATTGTAATAAATGTAAGAAAGAAGTAAAAAATAAGCTGGTATTCCTTCCACCTTCAGATAAGCAGAATTATTGTTTTGGTAACAGTCCATTTAGAAGTCTCTGAAATTATATTTGAGAGAGCTCATGCATGTGCATACATGTGCAGGCGTGGGGGACAGAGGGAGAGAGAAAGTTCAGCAGACTGTGTGCTGAATGGTTAGTCAAGAGTCAGAAGCTTAAATGACTGAGCTACCCAGGTTCCCAACAGTTCATTTATAAATCTCTTTATGCATACCTGCATATATAACTTTGAAGGAATGGGTTTATATCACATACATGGTTTTAGTTTTAAAATTTTCTCTTTGTTTTACCTTTCTCCTTACCTCACTTATTTGTATCTTGTTTATCACACTTATAAAAGTTTTCTGATATATCAGCGATAGAATATTTCCAAGTCAAATAACATCACTGCTGCTTTCCAGAGGCTGCTGTAACGAATTATCACAAACATCACAAACAACACAAATTTATTCACTCAGAATTACAGAAGTCAGAAGTTTGAAATTACTATCATTGGGCTGAAACCAAGGTGTCAGTTGGGCTGCACTCCTTCTAAAGGCTCTTGGGGAGAATCTGTTTCTTGTTTCTTCCAGCTTCTGGTATCTGATTGCATTCATTGACTTGTGACTGTGTCATCTCAGTCTCTGCCTTCATGGTCACATGGCTGCCTCCTCTTCTGTAGATCTCCCTCTGCCTCCATCTTACAAGGATATATGAGATTGCATTTAGGGCCCATCTGGATAATCCTGGATAATCTGCCCATCTCAAGATCCTGAACTCTACCTGCAAAGACTTTCGTCCCCACATAAGGTAACGTGTAGTTTTTGGTTATTAGGACCTGATATCTATGGGTGACTGTCACTCGTCTTAAAGCTCTAAGTTTTTTTTTTTTTTTATAATTGATTTAGTAATATTCCCCACAATTCCTCACAATTAATTCATCTCTTCCCCAACTAAAATCCATCTATTGTCAGAAGATTTTAAAAAAACTTTAAAATTATAACACAAATGCTCGTAGAAATTTACCCTTCACTTCCATAACCCTTTCAAACATATAGCTATTTGTGTATCCATTTATAATTTCCATATATATACAAATATGTATGTATATTTTTATGTAAATCTGTGTGCATGTATATGATATTTTTATAATTTATTTTTACTAAATAATCTTGGAAATATTTTCATATATACAGATATAAATCATACAGTTGTACCAGAACCTATTAGTTTCTTATTAATGACCATTTAGGTGGTTTTTGTTTTTTTCTAATTCTAAACTTTTTTTAAAAAAGATTTTATTTATTTATTTGACAGAGAGAAACACAGCTAGAGAGGGAACACAAGCAGAGGGAGTGAGAGAGGGAGAAGCAGGCTTCCCGCCAAGCAGGGAGCCCGATGTGGGACTCGATCCTGGGTCTCCAGGATCATGACCTGAGCCGAAGGCAGACGCTTAATGACTGAGCAACCCAGGTGCCCCCTTATGATTTCTTTTTAAATAACTTAGAGAAAACATAGGAAAAATATGGATTCTAATCCCTAAGTCTTTGAATCAGAGATTAGTTTGGTTACTTGATTTTTTTTTAATTTTTAAAAGATTTAAATGACTACAAATGTTCCAAAGACTTACTATTCTGCACCTCTAAGCTTTACAACAAAAACCTTTGCAGAAAAGTAGCTGTTGAAATATGCAAAAATCATGTGAAAATGCAAATGTAAGACAACAAGCCTAAATACTTATTTTTGAGATTCTTTTTAAGTTATCTTTCTGTGTTGGCCCTTTCTCAGTATTTTTGGAATCTTGATAGGTCTATTCTTTAGTCTTGCTTTTGTGATTGGAATGTTGATCTTGATCTCAGAATTACATCTCCATGTAGATTTTGGTGAGATGTTTGTCTCTGGCTGCTGCTCCAGACTTGAACTGTCGTGAACATGTCAGGGGCATTTCCTGGTGGTGGAGTGAGACTTTGGGACCTGCGGTTGGCCTGGAACCAGGTCCAAATGATGCTATTTCCTCCTGCTTACTTAAGTTATCGAGAGTGGTTTTTATGTTCATGTTTTGGCTCCCTGCCTCTGGCTTTGTCCAAGGAGCTTAGATTTCTATTTTTGTTCAATATGTGACCTACATTCTCTAGAGAGTTAAGTTCCTCTTTGTTTTTGAAGAGTGGTTGCAGCATCCTTTTGAAAGCACTCTTTGCTTGTCCCATCACCTTTGATATTTGAAGTTTTTCGCATATTCAGTATGTGACTCAGGCTCAAATTAGTAGCAACACACAACTGTACATCTGTGAGGTCTTCACTCTGCTTCCTCTCTCTTCTCTGTGTCGGTGGCCACTTGAAACTATGCTTTGTCATTTGGTTTCCTTCCGTTCAGAAGACCCCCTTTTACTAACAGTCTACAAAAGCTGCAAAATGCATTTTAGACATTACTTAAAATTAACATGGTGCGGGGCGCCTGGGTGGCTCAGTTGGTTAAGCGACTGCCTTCCGCTCAGGTCATGATCCCAGAGACCAGGGATCAAGTCCCACATCAGGCTCCCTGCTCAGCTGGAAGCCTGCTTCTCCCTTTCTCACTCCCCCTGCTTGTGTTCCCCCTCTGGCTGTGTTTCTCCCTGTCAAAATAAATAAAATCTTAAAAAAAAAATTAACATGGTGAGTACACCTGCTATTACTTACAACTCAAATTCTACCCAGGAAACTCGAGTGTTAATGCATTCATTCAGTAAAAGTTTCCTGAGTAAATAGTATGTGCCAAGATGGCGCTGTAGGAGGTTTTGAAAATGGAAAGAGGAATAAGATAAAGTCTCAGTTTTTGAGGATTTCATAGTTTGTTGTGAGGTGACAAATAATCAAAGAGACAGTGACCACACATGATGCCTTGAATAAGACCTCATCCTTGCCCTTGAGGAGTGCAGCCTGGTGGGACATAATAAACAATCAACATCTTTTTTTTTCCTAATTAATAGGTGATAATGTGGTGGTATACTGAAAGTGTTACAATATAGTAGACGTGGTTCCTTCCTATCTTTATCATTTTCCCATTTTCCGGAATTCCTCCGGGAAATTGTTTTCCTTTCTCAGTTCATTGGGCTTGTGTGGGATGGTGCCTACCTGCAGCTTCAGTACTAGACTAATCAGTGTATCCATACCCCTAGCTATGCCATGAGCACATGACTCCAGCCAGGCCAACGTAAGTCTGAAGACTTTTGGCAAGACTATAGAGAAATATTTATTTTCTTTTAAAGCATCTGGGAGGAGGACTCAGACCTAAAATTTCCTAAATCCATCTTTGCACATAAAACTCCTCTAAGAATGAACCAACACCATGGCCAGGACAAAGGGGAGATGGAAATATCCTGTTGGCCTCCCAGCCACCTCATTTGAGCCCTTGACTTAAGCCCGTTCTCTTCTTGTACCTAATAGTCCTGGGAACCTCCAGTTCACCATTTTCCTTGAGCCAGTATTATGTTTCTTGCTAGTAAAACCAAACCAAACAAAAAAAATGGACCTACTTGACTTCTCTAGGAACCCAAAGTTGAACTTGTCTAATTCAGCTTGGGAGAAGGCTTCACAGAAGCAGGTCTGCAGCTAGCAATCAGAGGATGAATAGAAATAGAGCAGCTAGATAAAGGAAGGGGCTTTCCCAGCAGAGGAATCTGTATGAGCAGAGGACAGAAATGAGAAAAGTAATGCCATGTTGTTTCAGATCCATGAAGCAGAAAAGGATGGTACTTTTCCAGTGCCTTATGATGTCTGTCTGTTTTTTCCATTAACAAAACACGATTTTCTTTTTATAAAAGAATGGAGATATGTTACATTTTATGACAACAGGCAAGTAGATTTAAGATTTTATTTATTTATTTATTTATTTATTTATCTATTTATTTATTTGAGAGAGAGAGAGATAGTGACAGAGATAACAGAAATCAGGAGCAGGGAGGAGAGGGAGAAGCTGGCTCCTCACTGAGCAGGGAACCAAACTCACGACTCAATCCCAGGACCCAGGGATCATGAACCAAGCCAAAGGCAGATTCTTAACTAACTGAGCCACCCACATGCTCCAGACAAGTAGATCTTCAGAGGGCACCAGTAGAATTGGCATGTGCGTGTATGAGTTAAGATACTTAAGCTACAAATAACTGAAAACCTGACAAACATTAGCTTAAAGCAAGAGAACATTTAAGGTACACTTAACAGCTCATTGAAATGCAGTGGTTTCAGGACAGGAAATAATGTCCAGCAATGTCTTCTAGAACTCATTCTCTTTTCATCCTCCCCCTCTGCCATTCTCACCTATTAGCTTTGGAACTTGAGTGTTTTGTCTCATAGTTGACAGATGGCTGTTGTGGTTCCAGACATTTCATTATACTCATATTACCAAAATAGGGAACATGGAAGGAAGTAAAAGAGTTGTCTTCAGTTGTGTCTCTCTAGATTTTTCCTTATAGATCATTGGTTAGGACTAGGTTACATGCTGATCTTTAAGGGAAATGGCATTGCTATGATGGCTTAGACCAGTTCATTCACATCACAGAGCTGAGTGTATTGCCAAAATGAAATCAAGGGTCTATTAGCTAAAGAATAGTTGCTATTAAGGTTGCCCGGGTCTGTTACAAGGGTTGCCCTCAATGAGGTGTCTATTTACATAGACATACATCCCTTCTGTCGGATATAACCTGTTTTTCTCAGCGAGCTGCTTCTCACGATATTTTACAGGACAGTTTTAAAACCCTTATTCTTGGCAAAGCCCATTTGAATCTGGCCTAAAGTTTGAAAAATATTCTTTATACCAGTAACTTGAGCACCTATTTTAGGGGATACACTAGTAGAAACCAGCATCAATAATAAAGACATAGAGTTAACAGTGAGTAATGACATTGTTTATCTGTTTATTGGTTTTTTTTTATCATGATGCAGTTAATAAATTTGTTTCATTTCATTTGTACATCTAAGTAGTAGCTATTTTTCAGTTTACCAATTGGAAAAAAAATCAAAATACAGAAAGTTTAGAATACTTTACAAAGCAACACAGAAGTTAGGGAAATAGCCTGGTCTAGAAAGAGCTGCTTATTCTTGTGACCTCTTTGTGGTTTCCTAAAGGCTTCAGAAGCCAGATCTGTTCTTTGCTCTGCTTATCCAACAACCTTCCTTCAGTGGGTTTAATTAAGGTGATGAGCATATATATGGAGCTGCAAAAATATTTCTTCACCCAGAGTCAGTGATGATTTTAATACCTTGAGGGTCAATAGACAGTGTTATGTCATTTTGATGATGCTTTGGGACTGACGATGGGATGCATTTACCTTCTCGACCCCCTGCTATCAGAGACACCTTGTGTGCTCACTTGTAGAATTTTAAGGGTTTGTAGAAGTTCTTGGGTCTTGTTAGAGAACCTGAAAGAGGTGAGTGTAAACACCATATCATTACCGTTTCTAAAAATCCTTTCTTTCACTCTCACTGCTTCACCTATCCCTGGGTTCAAAGCACCACATACACTGTAGGTTTCATTATGTTTTATTTTGGCAGAGAGGTGTGATAGGAATATACATGATGAGTGAGGAAAGCACTGAATGTGGAGTCACAAAATTTAGGTGTACGTCTTTACTGTGATTTTTCTGAGTGACTTGGGCAGGTCTGTTGGCTTCTCTCAGGCTTAGTTTCCTCAACCATGACATGGGAAAGATGACCATGATGGTGATAACGAGGATTTTTTTTTAAATAATTTAGCTCTTTTGTGCAGTCGAAATGTTTGTGAATATGATTGTCATTTTTATTTTTCCTCACAATTTTCATCGTATTATTTCAATTCTTGGTATTTATTCCTGGATTCATAAATTTGAAATTAAGCTCTGGCTTTATGTGTCTAAGGCTATTTGTGGAACTCTTTCAAGAGCAGTGTATTTATGAGGAAATACTTACCTCCCTCCTCCTCAATTCAGTTCTCTTGATTTGTATAATTCAAATTTCTCAACCTTAGCACTGTTGACATTTTGGAGCAGATAATTCTTAGTTGTGGGGAGCTGTCCTGTGCATTGTGGCATGTTTATCAGTGTCTTTAGCCTCGTCCTATAAATATTAGCATCAAACTACCCCTCCAGCATAATTGTGATGATCAAAAAAAGTCTCCAGAGATTAGCAAAATTCCCCTGGGAGGACTCTGAGGTAGAGAAGGTTAGAGAGGGAGCTAAATTGGGGGTGGAGAGAGTAGGGGATTGAGGTAATGGTGCCTCCAGGTGAAAAACATGGATTAATTTCATGGTCTGTATTTTCCTCTCCCAGACTCAGAAGACTTATTTTGTTTAATTCAACTTCACTAATGTAAAATATGTGGTATATTTCAACAGTATTTGGTTCAAAAATTAGACTTTTAAGTTATTTCATAATTCACAACATTTTATGAAATTATGTGCATTGTGCTTTGGACATACAATATAATTGAGTTTTAAAGTAACTAATAAAAATTTTCCAATCAGATAGGCTCTATCCATTTAAGTCAGAACTTTTCTTTAAAGGAATCTGTACTTTGGTAATCACAATATAGAGACCTAAATTTTTTGCATTGCAAAAAGGCAATCCTCATTATGTAGACTTCACTGAAGTGACAGATGACATTAGACCATGGCCACTTCTATTTGTATTGCAGATGAGATTATGACAGGAAAGACATTTAAATGACATATACATTTGATCTTAAAATTTTTGAAAATTAAAGTTAGTGTGGGTTTAATAAGAAAATGTACTTGAAAATCTAGATGTTCTAAAAAAGAACCTATAAAATATTCATGAGAGAAAAAATTAAACTAAATTAACTTAGTAGTTATCTTGACTCTTGTAGAGCAAAGCGGTTTTAGTACCCAGAGGCTTAAAATCCCCTTGTTGTAGACAGATGATAAATTCATTATTTGACATGGTAAATAGGCCTCCTCACTTGATATATTTGAGGCTTCTGTAGCTCTGACATTTGAGTTGTGATTGAAAAACCTTCTCTCCCCCAACTTTGTGCAAAGAGGGGAAGAAGTCTATTTGATATCAGGGAGGCCAAAATGGCCCAAAGAAGTGACTTTAAAACATTGACTTTGCCTTTATTTATGTAGCCTCACTAGAAGGAGCATTTGTGTTCAGAAGCCTTGATTAAATATTTATTAGGAAATATTTTGAATGACATGGCCAGTGGGACTGTGCATGAGAATGTTTGGATACAAATATCTTTTTTTTTTTTTATTTAAGATTTTATTTATTTGAGGGAGAGAGAAAGTGAGAGAGAGAGAACACAAGAGGGAGGAGGGTCAGAGAGAGAAGCAGACTCCCCACTGAGCAAGGGGCCCGATGCGGGATTTGATCCTGGCACTCCGGGTTCATGACCTGAGCTGAAGGCAGTCGCTTAACCAAATGAGCCACCCAGGCCTCCTGGATACCAGTATCTTGGTTTGTCAGCTCTGGTTCCTTCTCTACATATCTTGCTCTAAAAAGGGATTGTCCTATCACCAGCTTATGCCTGTGGCCATGGACTAAGTTTTAACAAAGAGAAGTCACTTAGGTTTTTGTTTCTAGAATCTATTTTCTTTAGACTTGTAGAGATCAGGTGATTGCCTTCTAATAACCTTCTAGATATTATGTAGGTTGGTATACTTCAGATGGATAAGGGTAGGAAAAAAGTGTCAAGGTCAAGATGTGAATCTGGGAATGGACCTAGAATGATATTTGAGGGATTAGGGTCTTTTTACCCACAAATCTTCCATGCTTAAGGTTCTCTGAAGTCTTCTCTCTCTCTTATTTCTATGAATGTATACCTCAGCTTGTGGAAAGATTTTTGCCATACTTTCTCTAGGTAGGTTTTGTATCAGGAAATCAAAATTTCTTTCTTGGCTTTTTTAAGAGCTGAGCTCAACATAGAGAATGGTGGGTCTTTAGTGGACAACTTAACTTTCTCAAACTTGGAGTCTTTTGGTCAGGATTTTGAGTCCTTAGTTTCCTCTTACTGTAACAGAAAGAAAATCAATTATGGATTACTGGTTGTCTGGAGGTAGGGCAATTCCAGAGTAATTCCAGGAGCACCAGGAAGCCACCTAAGGCTTTTAAAGCAATTCTGTGACTTACCGTTTTATTAATAAGTAAGATTACTCTGGTTTCTCCCTGGAGATGAGAAAATCAGAATGTGTGTTATTGAAGTATTTCAGTTGTCCAGATGAGAGATCGTGGTGGATAAGAATGACAGTAATGTGGGTGCCTGGGTGGCTCAGTGGGTTAGGGCCTCTGCCTTCAGCTCAGGTCGTGATCTCAGGGTCCTGGGATCGAGTACCACATCGGGCTCTCTACTCAGCAGGGAGCCTACTTCCTCCTCTCTCTCTGCCTGCCTCTCTGCCTACTTGTGATCTCCTCTCTCTGTCAAATAAATAAATAAAATCTTAAAAAAAAAAGAATGACAGTAATAGAATAAAAAAATGAAAATAAGTGTTTTATAGGTAAAACCAATAGGACATGATAGATTTGATGTAATGTATAAGAAAGCATGAAATCAAAGATGGCACCTGGTTTTTGACTTGAGCAACAGGATGGGTCTTGTGCCATTTATTGACATAAATAGCCCCAGAGAAGGAACAAACATAAAAAAAGAAAATGAACACCTTAGTTTTACAGATATTAATTTTTTTAAAAGATTTTATTTATCTGACAGAGAGAAACACAGCCAGAGAGGGAACATAAGCAGGGGGAGTGAGAGAGGGAGAAGCAGGCTTCCCGCCGAGCAGGGAGCCCGATGTGGGACTCGATCTCAGCTCTCCGGGATCATGACCTGAGCCGAAGGCAATCGCTTAACCAACTGAGCCACCCAGGTGCCCCAGTTTTACAGATATTAATTTTGACAGGTTTTTAAGTTATGAGAAGTATGTAGTTGGATCTGGGTCTGAACTTGAGGGGAGAGAATTACTGCATTTTGATGGGATGATATGCTTACTCCATGTGACTTTTTATTAGTTGTTTTGTGACTATAGGCATTTAATGAGGGAAAGTTGGCTCATTAATTCAGTTCTTCTTTTACCTTTCTGCTCACACAAACAGCCTCGAAAATGGAAATCCTTCTCAGATTGGCATTGGTGCTCATGTTCCATTGATGATAGCAATGTGTTTGCCTTCATGGTAAATAGGGTGTCAACCCGGTTATCTTAGATCAGAAGACTCCTTCATAGTTTAATCTCAAAGCTAAAAAAAGATTAATGGGAAATGTCATAGTGATACATCCCATACTTAGAATCCAATAATTTCATTTTAATCAGTTGCACATTATTGGTAACACTGAATCATAACTTTGCTTTTCAAAGATACCGTGACCTTGCACAGCTGTGTAGAGTGAATAAAAAAATTCTCTGGATCTACTTAGTACATTTTATTTGAACTATTGATATTTACTCTTTTCTTAAAGAGAATATTTGTTATGCACAAATTGTTACACAGTAAATAAAACAACTTTATTTAAGAGATTGTCTAAAAATCAGTCAATTTTGCACAATCTATTGAGTATATGTGAATGCTGTCTTAAACTGGAGGGATATAAAAGAAACCTGACTTTTACCACTTCATATTTTCTTCTCAAAAATTCAATCTATATTTCAGGAGGTAGAATTTCATGTTGACAGCTCAATATGAAATCCTCATTCATTTTGGATAATTTGGAAATGAAACTGAAGAATACCGTTTGCTAACAGATAATTTACACGGCAAGATTTATTTTGCCTAATATATTTTTATGAGAATTTCGGAACTCGGGAAGATATTCAGCATCTTCTTCTGCATAATATGTCATCTCTCAGTATTTTCTTTAGTATGTTTTGAGTTCCTTAGGCTTGGGAGGGTTATTACTGTAAAAGCAATTTCAATATTATTCTCTTTGATAAAATATGAAGGAAAAAAAGAACAATCTATCTGTTGTCAGAACATATAATCATATGGTTCAGGTTACAGAAACAAAAGGAGCTTGACTTTCAAGCAATTGGAAAGTATCTTAGAACTCAATTAGCCAAGCATTTGCATTTTTCAAACAGTATGTTTTCAACAAATGACACAATTTCACTACTATTTTGATATATGCTATTTAAAGTTCTGGCTCCTCTTTAACTGAATATAATTTATTTGGATGAGATTAGTTTCACAATTAGATAGGAACATGAATAGAAAGACTTTTGTAGAATTTGATTTATTTGTTTTTTTTAGGGGGAGGAGGGAGGTGAGACCAGGGGGAGGGGCAGAGGCAGAGAAACTCCCCGCTGAGCATGGAGCCCAACACCAGAGATCTCATGACCCTGAGATCATGACCTGAGCCAAAATCAAGAGTTGGTTTCACCCAGGTGCCCCTAGCTTGGTAGAATTTGAAAAGTATAACTTATCTCAGGACTTAAAATAACTGTTTTTCCTTAACTGTTTCTACTTGTCAATAACATTTTCATATATATTATTAATAACACCTTGTAATGGGAGAACATGGTTCAACTGCTATGCAGAATCCGAGTAGGTAACAATCTGGAGCTTTCTCATGGTAGAAATGCCAAAAGTGGGGCACCAGGGTGACTCAGTTGATTAAGTGTCTGACTTCAGCTTGGATAATGTGGTTAGGATCCTAGGCACCTGGGTGGCTCAGTTGTTAAGCCTCTGCCTTCGGCTCAGGTCATGATCCCGGAGGCCCAGAATAGAGCCCCACATCGGGCTCCCTGCTCGGCGGGAAGTTTGCTTTTCTCTCACTCCTCCTGCTTGTGTTCCCTCTCAAGCTATGTCTCTCTGTCAAGTAAATAAAATATTAAAAAAAAAATAAGATTAGGATCATGGGATAGAGCCCAGAGTCAGGCTATCTGCTCAGCAAGGAGTCTGTTGTCCCTCTTCTTCTCCCTTTGCCTCTCCCCCTGCTTGTGCACTTTCTCTCTCTCTCTCTCTCTCTCTCTCAAATAAAAAAATAAAATCTTTTAAAAAAGTCAAAAGTAAGGTCTGTGCATCTAAAACTTATGGTGGATTTGTATATTTTGTCTGGCCTTGGAGTTCTTGCTTTTCGTTAATGTGAAATCACATTGATTTTTGAGCATATTGGTGGAGACTGAAAAAAGATGATGTCACTTGAAGAGAGTCCAATTTATTCCTTGAGAGGCAGTGCTAAAGTTCTCCATGTTCAACAACAGGAAGAACTGTGTCTGAAACCTATTATTTTCTACATATGAGCTATAATGACGGCAAGTTATTTAACTCTTTGAGCCTCAATTTCCTCGTCTGTAGAGCAACACACATTTTATAAAGTTAATGAAATAAAACAGCACCTGAAATAGTGCAGACACCTAAGAAATATTTAATAATAATGAGTGTAACTATTTTTATTAAGCCTCTAGCCTGCCCGACCTTGTTACTGATTTTTCTCTAACCCAAGCTAAATCATGATGAAGAGTTTATATTTGGGAGACAAGTCCTATTTTCTTGAACTGAAGGTAGTATATTTCAGCCAGGCTAATGAACTCATTGCAAAGAGTTTTTTATAAAGTATTTTAAAATTGAATTCAGAAGATTATAAACTGATAAGGGCCCATTGACTATGTGGTCCAAATACTTACATATAACTAAAGAATTTGAGTTGAAGCTTTCTTAAGGTCCCATAGCTTCTTAAAAGCAGAGCTGTTACTACTACACAGGCTTTCTGATTCCCAGTCAAGTGTTCATTTGTTATTACACACTGCTTCATAAAGTCTGAGATGACTTGAAAAGTAGGTTAACACAGCAATGTGTGAATGCTGGGTTTGACCTGCTTCACAAATTCAGGTTGCAAAAATGTCATCCAGAGGAAACCTAGCTCCAGTACTCATTTACCAGATTAACATAAGTCTAATAATTTCCACTTAGGACTCCCTTCCCACCTCCCTTGACCTATCCAAGAACCCCAGGAGCTTATGCAGTATGAAAGAGGGGGGTTTCTGTCGACTCCCATATCCGAGCAGATGGGAGAGAACCTACAGGTTCATCAGTCAAGCTTGCCTTTGCTTCCTGCTGCCAAATAGTGCCTGTGTGGACAGCAAAACGTAATATGGTGTCAAAGGTGCTGTTTTTCCTCTGCTGGTCCAGAATCTCCCAGGAAGGATCAGCTAAGACCATGAGTCTTTAAGAGAGCACTATCCCATTTTCTTGGTTCAGAGTTAGGTTCTAAGGAAGGCTAGTTTACGATCCAAAGAAGTCAGTTCTTCAGGTCAGATGCCAGTTTTCCTCACAGGGTCATTCTCCACAAAGCCAGCCCCTCCCAGTACAGAGCTGTGGTTTTTGCTTCTCCTCTCTGGATCCACACAGCTGAAGCCCACCATTTTCTCTTTTAATCCCAGAAATAAGGATTTAAAATATACTTGTGAGACAAGAGCACTCTCCATTTATGTTTCAGTTGCTAGTTCCGCCATCATCTCCAAGTGGCCCTGCATGATTCACCTTTGGGGAGGAGGGCAATTCCAGAGACACACTGTCCTCTGGGAATGTAGGTGAATTCTGGCACTACTTCTGAAAGTAGAGAAAAGGTGAATGATGCTGAACTGGGCACACAGCATTAGTTGTGGCACATATTAGTATTTTTGAATGGTTACATAAAAACACTAAATGGGAAGTCTGTATTATGGTATCCTAGTGAAATGCTTATAAAATCTGAAATTTTATGTATTCCTTAGATATATTTATAATTTCAAGGAATTTTTGTTGTTGTTATTGTTGTTGTTTTCTTTTTTTTGTCTCAGGCTTTGGTTTTTCTCCAGTTAACCTCTAATTGTGTGGGAGACTTGCCAATGAATTAACAGTATGATCCTTTCCTAAACTGAAATTCTAACTGTATAATCTTTATTCTAAACATAATAAGCATATGTGTTTATATACATACATATATGTGTTTATATATTTTTTCTATAAACATAGTTGCACTGTTTGGATTTAGTAATGTTTTAGAGTATTTGGGCTTTCAAATTTTTTTTTTTGGCCACATTCATAAAAATGTAAATACAATATTTGTCCATAAATCCTTTGGGAGCACTCTTCTGGGAAAGTTGTACTTTGACTTTAGGACAAGATTCAGGGATTTATGAGTCCTTAGACTTTTCTTTAATACTAAGTTTCACTCTTAATCATTAATATTAATTTAGTTTCTGTTCAGCCATCTGTGTCACCTCCATATATGGCTCTCCATAAGATCCCCCTTCTTTCCCTATAACTTTAGTGTACTGTTTCAAATTGGAATTTCTTCTGTCTTCAAAAATAAATAAATCCATGAATCTACCCGTTATCCAGCTGCAGCTTGAAAGGATGCTGTACTTGATAAGCTTCCAGATTTATTTTAATGGCAGAGTTTTGTATCTGGGTAGCCAATCTAGATAGTAAAGCAATTGCTGTTTCAAGTATTTGGCCCATAAAGGGAATACAGTGAATAGTTGTGGGTTACACTTAGTCACATCATTTCATTCTCTTGTCAGACAAGGTTGAGAATTGCCTGGAGGAACTGTTACAGTCTCTCTGGACTTGTGCTTCCTAGAAAAAAATGTGGCTATTGAAGAGATTTATTCCAAGCAGAAGCCCGCATAAATGGAGAATTACTGTTGTTACTACAATTTTTATTTAGTTTGTGTCTGGAGCTGGTATTGGAGGTGAGATATAGGTGCTAATTTTCTCCTAATAGATGGAGATTAGCCCTGAGTATTCACACATATTTTTCTTAACCAAAGGCACCTTGACAGAGATGACAAGCATTTGCTCAAGGTCAGTTTGAAGCTCAGAAGCTCACAAACAAATGTGATTCTCTAAAAGTCAGAAGCAAACTTCCTGTAAAACCAGGCCAAAGTTCCAAACTTGTAATGTCAGACTTTGGTGTGAGGGTTTGGTACAGACCTTTGGATTCTCTTTAGTTAATGTTTGAGTTAACTTGAGGAACGTTTTCTTGTAAATATATTCCAAAATTTGTTTTCAAAATGTATTTTTAATAATACCCTAGACATTTCAAGAGTACCCTAATTTTGGAAAGAAAAAAAAAAGTTGGGGGTGGAACAGAATAATGTTTTAGAGAGCTACTTAGGTAGAGCTACATTTGTAGAATGTAAAGCTACATTCTACAAATGTATTTTTGAAGTTTTATTTTAAAAAGAAGAAATTAAGAAAACACCAATTTTATCTTCCAAGATCTGAACTGGGAAATGAAGTGAAGGCCCAATTGTAGCCCCAGCCATTTATCTTACTCTGGTTCCTTCAGGCATGTCTTTGTGTGCTGGTTCCAAGATTTACGATTGGAATGTGAGGGAAAATGAGGAAGAGGAAGCTCTCATGGGTCTCCAGTTCAGCATTTTATCAGAGTTCTGCATTGATTAATTGGGTCCTGTTGTACAGTCATTACCCAAGTGGTATTTTGGTTCTCATTCTGCTATCGTGTCCATAATTCCTTTAGGAGCACTCTTTGGGGAAAGTTCTACTTTGACTTTAGGACAGGCTTCAGGGATTTATGAGTCCTTAGACTTTAATAGTAAGTCCAACTCTTTTTTTTTTTATTAAGTCTCACTCTTAATCATAAATATTAATTATTTCTGTTCATCCATCTGTATCACCTCCATATATGGTTCTCCCTAAGATCCCTCTTTGTTCCCCATATCTTTCAAATTGGAATTTCTTCTGTCTTCAAACATGTGAAACTTTTCCTTCCTTGAAAAAACAGCAGTGACCCAGTTTCCTTCATTTAACTTTGGTGTCTTTCCTTTCCACTCTTTTTTGTCCTTTAGTCATATTTCTGAGACCAGAGCTCACTAATGATGACTCTTTGCTTACCACTGGCTTTATCCATATTAAGCCCCATGATCTGGCTATCCCTCAATTGAATCCTAACAAACCAGTTTGTGATTCAATTTGTCTGAATTTGTACAGGGAGAAGAGTATAAGAAGCAGAAATAGAAGATGTTCTGTGAGGCAGCTCAAAACTGAGCAGCTAATGAAGGCAGACTTTACATCCTCTGGAGCAAAACTGGGTGATTCAAATTTCTGTCCTACTTTCTATTGTACTCCCAATAGCACCTCAATGGGGATTTCCAAAGGTCAATTCCGGGCTAAAAGGTGATGGTTACATGACAGGTCCCAGGGTTTGGGATTTGCTTGAGAATTGGAAAGATTCCATCCATTTCAAATATCTAGAACCTTCCTCACTCTTTGCCAGCTATAGCTTTTTTCTTTTTTTTTTCTTTTCTTTTTTTTTTTTTTTTAAAGATTTTATTTATTTGACAGAGAGAAACACAGCGAGAGAGGGAACACAAGCAGGGGGAGTGAGAGAGGGAGAAGCAGGCTTCCTGCCGAGCAGGGAGCCTGATGTGGGGCTCGATCCCAGGACTCCAGGATCATGACCTGAGCTGAAAGCAGTCACTTAACCAACTGAGCCACCCAGGCGCCCCTAGCCTTTTTCTTATAAGAAAGGAATTAATTTGAAATAAATACATCCTGGCATCTGGAATCTGAGGACCGACTTTGCTCCTAACTAGATCTAGCGTGATTTTAAGCACACCTTTTAATTATGTCGTTCTTCAATTTCTTCCTGTGTAAAATAGATAATATTAATATCTATGTCATGAGGCTTGCTTCAGATTAATGAGATTAAGTGTGCAAACTTTGTCACAGTGCATGACATATAATAAGAGCACAGAAAATGTGAAAAATTTTGCATTATCTTTTAAATATCCTTTTGGATAATTTGCATTTTATTTTTTTAATCTTCATAACCATTTGGTGAGGAAGATATTCTGATCCCCCTTCTGTGCACGAGAAAACAGAGCTTCTGAGGAGACCCAAATGCCCGAGATTGCTACGTTTGAAGGTATGATCAGGCAGCATAAGAAGTTAAGACCACAGACTGAATTCTGGAGCTGTGTGATGGGAGCAGCAACAGGACCTCTGTCTGTCTCCATTTCCACTAAAAATAGAGCATAACTTAGCTACCTCATAAAATTTTTAAGAAGTTAAACTAACTTCTCATTTGTGAACACTTAGTGTATGTGTGTGTATGTGCCTGGAACATACTAAATGCTAATATGGTCTGTTACTAAAAACATTGTTTTGTTTTTATCTCTGACTTGAAAATGAGTAAAATTGTCTAGGTTCTCGCTTCCATATTTCCTTCAATTTTTAGGTAAGAAAACGTTAAGTGCTTTGGAAACAAAGCATCCCTCGATCATTCTGCCTTAGCGCAAACCTGGTTAAAGCCACTTTTAGGCACTCTTCTATAATGATACAGGTGAACAATAGGAACTTCATTTTTCAACCCTCAAGCGGTGACAGCCTTTTGTAGACCATTGTAAATCTGGGATCACGCCTCTTTCAGATTTCTCCTGCAAAATGCCAACTTCCCCCTGTGGCTGGAATTCTTACTCCCTATGACTGACATCCAACACATGTTCTGCTGCCAAATGTCCTCCTTTCCTTTGGCTGTGCATCTGGGTTTGGCACCAGCTTTCATTTCACTTGGGAGATGTGGTGTCAGTCAAGACTGTATTGTTGGGTAAGATAAGTGGGCAGAGAACACAGTTTAGAAGCCTTTCACAGAGCTTTGGGATTGTACCTGAGCTGGGAGATTTAGCAGAGAGATCTCAGGCTTTCCTTTCTTCTGTGCTATGCCTGTGTGATGTGTTGGCTGGAAGTTGTTTTTTTTTTTTTTTTTCATTTTACATTATGACCTTTCTGAAGGCCAAAGCCTTGTCTGTATATTAAGCTAGGTCTGTTATAAAGAGGGCACCAGAATTTTATATATATATGTATGTGTGTGTGTATGAATTCTATACTGTACTTAATTTTTTAAAAAGATTTTATGTATTTATTTGACAGAAAGAAACACAGCAAGAGAGGGAACACAAGCAGGGGGAGTGGGAGACGGAGAAGCAAGCTTCCCACTGAGCAGGGAGCCCGATGCCGGGCTCTATCCCAGGACCCTGGGATCATGACCTGAGCCGAAGGCAGACACTTAATGACTGAGCCACCCAGGTGCCCCTCTCCTGCACTTATTTTGAGAGAATTCCTTGTAGACTAAGAGCATCCTAATGCTGGATGTTTGTGTTTCTAGAATGCTTTTAATAGAAGTCACTGGAAAAACAAAAACAACAACAAAAATCCAAAAACAAACAACAGGATTTATGCTCAAATAATTAGAAGGCAATTGAACTTTAAATATCCGGACTTTTCAACCACTGATCTTAAAAATATAAGGATAAAATAAATACAGTTCTCAGACTTCATATATTTTTCAATGAACTTATCAAAATTCTGCTTTACAGGATACATTGCTATAGCAGGGGGGCCTGATAAATTACATCCCACAAGCCAAAACTGACCTGTTGTACCACCCACCCCCCCTTAAATTTGTTTTGTAAATAAGGTTTTATTGGAGCACAATGATATTTATTTAGGAATTTTCTGTGGTTCTTTCATATTACACTGGCAGAGTTGAGTTGTCCCAGAGACCATATGGCTTCTAAAGACAAAAATATTTATCTGGACCTTGGCATCTTCTCAGTTCTGTCCTTGGTTACATGTAAACAACTGAGCATGGCAGTTTTTCAATAAAACTTTATTTACAAGTGGGCCAGATTTGGCCGGTCCTTGGTAAATTGGAAAAGAAAGGTGCTTTCGAGTCAGATATATCAACTGGGTGACCTAGGAAGAAATATTTCACCTTTCTGAACTTCAGTTTGCACAGCCTGAAAACAGGGATTAATGCTTGTCTCACATGATTGTTAGAAGGATAAAATAGGAAAATGTATGATTAGGAACTAACGCCTCTGAGATCCTCTCTAAATGTTTGTTTGCGCCTTTTCATTTAACACCTCATGCCTACCAGCTATAAGGAATTTACAATTAAAATGTAGGAAAATATCACTTCTACCAAACACTATGGGAGGCGTTTGTCTCAGAAAACAAGGACAGAGAAAAGATTTAAATTTTTAAGTAAACTTGTTCAGTTTCATTTAATAACTTTAGTTTGGCTTATATGAATATATTAGAAAGAGGGAGAACAGTGTTTACAAACCTATCATTTTGATATCCCCGACTTCTAATTTAACACTAAATTTTGAAAAATACCGTGTTTTAGATACATTTCGTACTCTTAAATACTTAAAAACTTAATGTAGTTTTACAATGTCTTTGATGGTTCTCAGATGGTTCTGGTGTTCAGAAATATCTCTGCCACATCATTAAACCAACTGTTCCTCACAATCACTTTTAAAAATGAAACATCCAGGACTAAAAGCCAGAAAAGCATCTGTATGCACGAATCAAACCAGTGAAAAATGAAAGTGTTATAAGCCAATGATGCCCTTGGGTCACTGCAGGAATGTTGATCCTGAACATGATCCATCACTAAACTCTGAATGTGGAATTGTGGGATATTCTTGTTATATACAAAACTTAAAAAAAA
Source organism: Spilogale gracilis (assembly GCA_004023965.1). Classification (NCBI taxonomy): domain Eukaryota; kingdom Metazoa; phylum Chordata; class Mammalia; order Carnivora; family Mephitidae; genus Spilogale; species Spilogale gracilis. The sequence goes on along the minus strand of PITA01005222.1, from coordinate 4,430 downwards.
AATCCCTTGCTTCCATTTCTAATCTTTTTTCTCTTCTAAGTATAGTACAGCTTCCTTCCTTTACCTCCATAAAATAAAAAGCTTCTGGTATAAAAATAAAACCTACCTTGGAGCATCACAAGACAGATGGGAACTTCTGAGACAGACTCCTGCTTCCAAGTTGGCTGAAATCCTCATCCAGTTGTGTAAACTCACGCAAGAAACCTAACTTGTGGGGCACCTGGGTGGCGCAGTCATTAAGCATCTGCCTTTGGCTCAGGTCATGATTCTGGGGTCCTGGAATCAAGCCCCACATCAGGGCTTTTCCCTCTCCCACTCCCCCTGCTTGTCTTCTCTCTCTCTCTCTCTCTCTCTCTCTCTCTCTCTCTCTCTCTCTCAAATAAATAAGTAAAAGCTTCATTTAGAAAAAAAAAAAAGAAACCTAACTTCTCTGGTCTTTAGTTTCCTTCCCATTTAGTGGGAATAAAATGCACACTAATCACGTGACGGTAAATATTAATGGCGTAACGAATATAAAGAGCTACATAGTGGTTGCTAGATCCTCAGTAAGCTTACTTCTTCCCCAGTGTTCATATTATTTTAGAATGAGGTGTACAGAGCTGTGAGTCTCAGAGTACACAGTGGTGTGCCAGGGGGCAACTGAAGCGTCCCATCAGACAGTGGACGTCTTCTCAGGGCATCAGTTTTACTCAGTATTTTAATTAGAAAGTTTGCAAACACAGTTTAGGAGAAAGTTAAAGCACTTTCACATGGAAACAAATAGTCTTCACTTTGAAGAGTGTGTGATATGAACGGGAACTAGAAAGATCATGCTTAAACTCCAAGGAAATTAAAGGGCAGATTCCTCTCTATTGTTGGAGTCCCTCAGTGGAAATGATATGTGAAACTCCGGGAGAAGGAATGTGAGATTTGGAGTTTGAAGAGAAGGTTGAGTCCCAGCTCTCCTGGCTGCTTTTTTTTAAGATACAGAATAAATAACTTTATCTCTTTGACTCTCCGTTTCTGTATCTGTAAAATAGGATTCCTATACATCTAACAGATGGCTTGAGGATAAATAAGATTATATGAAAATGAGAGAGAATTTGTGAGATTTTTGTTTTACTAAACTAAGCTGTTTAGTAAAACATAAGTGTTGATGCTATTAGCTGGTGAATCCTCCATTTTACTGGTAAATCTGCATGCAAGGGAAACCTTTCTTTGAGGAGTCTCTCTGCTTGAAGTCATATGTTCTAACCTTATTTTAAACACTTAAAGTGTTTGGCTGTTTTTTTGTTTTTTGTTTTTTGTTTTTTTAGTTGACTATGGATCAAATTAAACCTCACTTTTTAAAGATTTATTTATTTGAAAGGGAGACACAGAGAGCCTGTGCATGTGTAGGAGCTGAGGGAGGGGCAGAGGAAAAGAAACTCAAGCTGACTCTGCAGAGCCCAGAGCCCAACTGGGGCTTGATCTCACCATTCTGAGGCCTCGATCTGAGCCAATCTCAAGAGTTGGACACTTAACCAACTGTGCTACAGGTGCTCCACATTAAACTTCTCTTGATCTTCCCATTTATAAAATGAATAAAATAGGAATTAGCTCAATGATGTTCTGAGAATTAAATGCACATAATACATATGAGATGATCCTCTACATAAAGATTGGACTCTCAAAACTAAATTCTTTCCTTGTCCTCCCATCTATCCTTATCATTTGCAAGTTTCTTCCAACTTGAAAAAATTCTGAAGCCTGAATTGTGTTATGATGGATTTTGGCTATAGCCCTAGTAACCTGTTTCTGAGTGACATGACCTTAAAAAACATCCTCTTGTTCAAAATTGTATATTCACCAATTACTTTGGAGAATTTATTCTGATTAGTTCTTTAAGGAAGATGCAGAATAATGGATTATAGGAAAACACTAAATAACTCCATACAAACCTATCATCATGCTAAGAAATAAATTATTTTTCTCTGGTCAGTTTACACCCTGCCTGTTTATAAAGTCATTAATTTTGTGTTTTTTTAAACGCATGTCATGATTTTTTAGCAGTCCTCATCATCCAGCATTTTCAAATTACCAAATAAACAATAAATAAAAATATCTTAATTTGTTCTTTAATTCACGTTACATTATGACTAAAGTTTAAATTTGTAAATAACACCTGCTAACTAGTTTTTGCCAGGCCCAGCTGGATTATAATAAACTTTTTAGAGTTTTGTTTCAGGTGCACATGTCAACTGAAGATGATTGGCAATAGCTTCCATTACACAAACTTACAGAAATGGTTCCTTCTCTTTTCTTTAGGCTAAAACGTGTTGAATACATAATAGATACTAGACACTAAGTACATTTCTTGTATTTTGTTATGGGAGTCATCACAATCATCACTGAATAGATATAGTTGAATTTTCCTTACAGTTTTGCCAAAGGAAAACATCCAGAAAGATGTTAAGAAAACAGAACTTATAGGGGCGCCTGGGTGGTTCAGATGGTTAAGGATCTGCCTTTGGCTCAGGTCATGATCCCAGGGTCCTGGGATTGAGCACCGCATCGGGCTCCCTGCTGGGTGGGTAGCCTGGTTTGAGCCCACTTCTCCCTTTCCCTCTACTGTTCCCCCTGCCTGTGCTCTCTCACTCTGTCCAATAAATAAGTAAAATATTTTTTAAAAAAACAACAACTTACATAAGGTCACTCAGATAATAAGCTATTGTCTCTCAGTTAAAGTAGGTGACTGGAATTTTCTCTGTTCTCCAATCCTTCTTTTGATTAAACTCTTTAATAGCTTCCATTATATTCCTCTCTGCTGCTCTGTAATTCTTATAATTTAAAAAGCAGAAAACTGGGCTGAATTTCACCCACTTTCCAAAATAGCATGGCATCCCAAGGTAAGACATCAGACTGAGTTTCAGGATTTTGTAGGAGAAACCACATCTCTTTAGTCTGTGTTACAGTGAAGGGTGGGAGCTGGGCCACCCATATCTTCTACTCAAAAATAAGTTGATCACTCTCCAGGTACTAAAATCCGAAAGAAACGCTTTCCAACGAGGCCCACTGCCTTCCAGCCGAAAGCATCTCCAACCCTGCCACCTTAAAGAAAAGACACTAAGGCTTTCTCCTGTATACTCTTAGTTACTACCAGTTTTACCTTTCTCTTACATACTCTCAGTTACTACTTCTTGTATGCTAGGTTTAGTGAGACATATTAACAGAGAGTAAAATCCATCTCTTTTGGTGTACAGATCAATGGTTTTTCTCAAACATGTATAATTTTCTCAAACATGTACGTGCTACAAACATGTAGCAATCACTGCAATCAAGATTTAGAATATTCTCATTAGTACCCAGTTTCTTTTGTTCTTTTATAGTCAATCCCTGTCTCCATTCGGACGTCTTGGATACTGTTGATCTGATTTCTGTCCCTAAGAATTTGCAGAAAAGAATTGGCAAAATGTTAAATAAGCAAAATCAGACAGTATGAGGTCTTTTGTGTCTGACTTCTTTCATTTAGCAAAATCCTGTTAAAAGTTATTGAAGTTAAATATATCAGGAGTCCTTTGCTTTTTATTGCAGTTTTATTACCATTGTATCAATGTAAAACTATCTGTTCCTTAGTTGAAGGCCTAGCTGGATTATTAACTTATATAGAGTGTGTTTAACTGTATAAAATATGTTGAACAGTTTTCTAAAGTAATGTTAACTTTTTGTTTTCCCACAAAAAATGATTGTGAAAACTCCAGTTGGTTAAAAAAGAAAGAAAGAAAGAAAGAAAGAAAGAAAGAAAGAAAGAAAGAAAGAAAGAAAGAAAGAAAGAAAACTCCAGTTGGTTCTTCTCGTTAGTACTTGATATGGCCAGTTTTCTGTTTCTGTGTTGGTTTTTAGCCATTCTCATAAGTATGTATTGATAAGGCATTGTGGTTTAGGTTTGCATTCCCATATTGGAATATCTTTTCATGTGGTCATTTGCTGCTTCGATGCATCGTATGTCAAGTCTTTTGCCATTTATGTATGTATGTATGTATGTATGTATGTATGTATTGAGTTGTGAGAGTTCTTTGCATATTCTAGATATATTCTTTTTTTTTAGAGTTTACTTATTTATTTATTTTTAAATTTTTTATTTGTTTCTTTTTTTTTTATTTTTACTAAAATTTTTTTTCCAGTGTTCCAAGATTCATTCCCCATTCCCCACACCCAGTGCTCCATGCTTTAGGTGTCCCCAGTACACACCACAGGCTCTCCCATCCCTCCACCCCCCTCCCTCCAAGTCCCTCAGTTTGTTTCTGTGTCCAAAGTCCCTGTTGTTTCATTTCCCTCCCTAGATTACCCTAGTTTCCATTTACTTTCCTTCTCCCACTGTCCTCCAGGTTACCCCTCATGCACCGCAAGTAAGTGAAACCATGTGATACTTGACTTTCTCTACTTGGCTTATTTCACTCAGCATAATCTCT